>OY735207.1:54973778-54976278 GCA_963457665.1 Thysanoteuthis rhombus
ATACATATACACGTACATATATATATACATACATACATATACACGTACATATATATATACATACATACATATACACGTACATATATATATACATACATACATATACACGTACATATATATATACATACATACATATACACGTACATATATATATACATACATACATATACACGTACATATATATATACATACATACATATACACGTACATATATATATACATACATACATATACACGTACATATATATATACATACATACATATACACGTACATATATATATACATACATACATATACACGTACATATATATATACATACATACATATCCACGTACATATATATATACATACATACATATCCACGTACATATATATATACATACATACATATCCACGTACATATATATATACATACATACATATCCACGTACATATATATATACATACATACATATACACGTACATATATATATACATACATACATATACACGTACATATATATATACATACATACATATACACGTACATATATATATACATACATACATATACACGTACATATATATATACATACATACATATACACGTACATATATATATACATACATACATATACACGTACATATATATATACATACATACATATACACGTACATATATATATACATACATACATATACACGTACATATATATATACATACATACATATACACGTACATATATATATACATACATACATATACACGTACATATATATATACATACATACATATACACGTACATATATATATACATACATACATATACACGTACATATATATATACATACATACATATACACGTACATATATATATACATACATACATATACACGTACATATATATATACATACATACATATACACGTACATATATATATACATACATACATATACACGTACATATATATATACATACATACATATACACGTACATATATATATACATACATACATATACACGTACATATATATATACATACATACATATACACGTACATATATATATACATACATACATATACACGTACATATATATATACATACATACATATACACGTACATATATATATACATACATACATATACACGTACATATATATATACATACATACATATACACGTACATATATATATACATACATACATATACACGTACATATATATATACATACATACATATACACGTACATATATATATACATACATACATATACACGTACATATATATATACATACATACATATACACGTACATATATATATACATACATACATATACACGTACATATATATATACATACATACATATACACGTACATATATATATACATACATACATATACACGTACATATATATATACATACATACATATACACGTACATATATATATACATACATACATATACACGTACATATATATATACATACATACATATACACGTACATATATATATACATACATACATATACACGTACATATATATATACATACATACATATACACGTACATATATATATACATACATACATATACACGTACATATATATATACATACATACATATACACGTACATATATATATACATACATACATATACACGTACATATATATATATACATACATACATATATATACATACATACATACATATATACGTACATATATATATACATACATACATATACACGTACATATATATATACATACATACATATAAACGTACATATATATATACATACATACATATACACGTACATATATATATACATACATACATATACACGTACATATATATATACATACATACATATACACGTACATATATATATACATACATACATATACACGTGAATATATATATATACATACATACATATACACGTACATATATATATACATACATACATACACACGTACATATATATATACATACATACATATACACGTACATATATATATACATACATACATATACACGTACATATATATATACATACATACATATACACGTACATATATACATACATACATACATATACACGTACATATATACATACATACATACATATACACGTACATATATATATACATACATACATATACACGTACATATATATATACATACATATACACGTACATATATATATACATACATATACACGTACATATATATATACATACATACATATACACGTACATATATATATACATACATACATATACACGTACATATATATATACATACATACATATACACGTACATATACATACATACATACATATACATATATATATATACATACATATACACGTACATATATATATACATACATACATATACACGTACATATATATATACATACATAAATATACACGTACATATATATATACATACATACATACATATACACGTACATATATATACATACATACATACACGTACATATATATATAC
>OY735207.1:54981278-55223778 GCA_963457665.1 Thysanoteuthis rhombus
TTTGAGTAAAACATGTAATCTATTCATCTTGTACTGAATGAAAAGAGAAAAGCTTTCTTGAACTTCTTGAGAGTAACCTTGCCTTAAGGATGATGGTAAGATAGAATTTTCAAGCAGGAGGTTTTTATTTAGATACAGGCCTATAACAAGTGGCTGGGGGAGTGGGATGGGAACTCACCATCTGCAGGTACAAAAATAAATCATCTCTCAGAATGCTAAAATCCAAGGAATGAGATTTTGAATTGCAAAATTTTCCGAGGCTCCTTCCCCAAATCCCAAGGCTTGCAATGCCCCCTGAACCCCCAATCTTCCCCCCATTTCCCCTAGGTACAGGCCTGAGATAAAAAAACACGAAATATATAAAAAGTTGTTTTGAACGGATTGTAACTAGCTCAAAATCAATCAATTGGTGATGCTTGGACAGACCTAGCAAATCACAAGTGAATATGGAGAACTGCTGAAGCAAAACTAGGGAGAGAAAATAAAAAGGCAAGAGGATGACCTTGCAGGCATAAGATCAAGGGCATGACATTGAAATCAAGTCAGTTGGCTTGTCAGGTACAAGGCGACCCACCAAGCCAATTGATCACGGTCCCTACCTCCTTCATGATGACTCATAGTATGAAGTCGGAGCTGAAATAAAACTTGTAGACCTGGTTCTGTCATATATATCTTACTTTGAAACTTTCCTCTAGGTCCATTGAGTATGCCAAATTTGGTCTGATGAATCAAACTTTCAGTATTACGTAGGGACCCCATTTATTCCTTTTTTGGTGAAAGGAGGAACTAAATGTGAAAGCATCCTATTTTGAACCCATTGGAACTATTTAAGGCACTGGGTGAAGTCATAAGTTAGAAAAAGAAGTGGTGCAAATGAAAATCAACCCTTGTAAAATAATATAATACACAAGTAAAATGAAACAAAAGTACATACTGAGAACAGTGACTTTTGCTTCTGCTGTGGCGTCTCCTCCAACGTTGCTGGCAACACATACATAAGAGCCACTGTCTGATTCTTGTACAGAAGAGATCTCCAAGGAGCCACCTTCAACATCAATAATAAATCGGGGATCGTCAATTTTTCTTTTGTCCTAAAATGAAAGAGTTTATGATGATAATCTTCATAAATCTAGACAACGGGTGAGACACAATATACGTTTTATATATTGGGGTGGGTTTACAGTCTTAATGTTTGCAGTTGTCAACATTTCAGCAGATATAATTCATCTGCCTTCTTCAGGTCCATATTGCATCCAGTGGTTTTTGAAAGTTTCTTTGTATCTCCTCAACTGGGACACCACCAGATGAAACATGCATGGAGAAAGCTGAATATATCTGCTGAAACATCCTGCTAAAAACAAGGATATAATGAAAATTACTTCACCTCAGATCTTCCGAAAGACAAATATACAAAATATGACACAGACAATGAAGAAGATCAGTTATTTGCAAAAGTCGAACGAAGTTTGAAAAAAGCCTTAAAGAATATTTACATAAATCAAGCAACTACCCGAGTAATAGCGTCCGTCATACAGGGTGTCAATAAAGTATTTATTCTAGAACATTGTTTAAACAAAAATAAAGAAGGATTTCATGGACACCCATAGAATAGGAATAACTGCTTGAGGGTCAAATTCTACTCTGACTGAAGCTTAAATGATTCACCCTTTGATAATAAGTCAACTTTTGCAAGAACATTCTTACTTTAACAGAAAAAAAAATCTCTAAATTAGGTCAAGGGAGAGGATTTAATAAAATAGTATCTGGATACTTTTCTAAATAAGGGCATTAAAATTTAAATAATTCCACATGAAATTTAAAGCAATTCAATTTTCAACTTTTTCAAAAATGAGTGAAGAGGAGGAAGGGTTGAATGACCAATTTTTCCTCATACATCTACTTGGGCTGAAATGAGGTTGCTTGCCAAATTTTAGCTTCCCCAGTAGGTTTGCAGGGTTCTAATTTTGGTGAACGTCATTTTTGTTGTCATTGTCATCACCAGGGGAAAATGAAGTCAACTCAAGAGTAGATGATGGTATGAAAGATCAATATTCAATAGTCAAAGTAAACTGAAATTAAGGATAAGTATCCTCGTGCAGGTGTAAGGGGTCCACCAAAAATTCTGTATCTGCCCAACATGTCAACTAAAAACATTTCTCTCCCAAGATTATAATATTGTACTTACTTTCATCCAAGAATAATTAGGCTTGGGCTTTCCCTTAGCTTTACAGGTCATTGTAAAATCAGAGCCTTTAATTGGATCAGACATGACTGGAGGCTGAGTAATTGTGGGGGGAACTGTAAAAAAAAAAAAAAAAAAAAAAAAAAAAAAAAAGATCAAAATTAAAGAGTAATCAACTGGAGAAAAGAGAATGTTTTCAAAAGATGTGAAAGCAAATATCTACTAATTAAAGTTACCTTCCTTTGACCCTCCAAGTGAATAAAATTGAGAAAATATTTCATTCACATTTTTTAGGAATACTATTAAGAGAAGAGTTCTACTGTCTATCGTAGCGGTATGATGCATTCTATGAATTCAAGAGTTGATATTAAAACTTGATATTTTGTTCATTTTTGAGTGGGAAAAACAGACCCCGAAAAGCATTCAGTAACAAAGCTAGGTGTTGAACTCCCTCAGAACGAAATATGTTAAAATCTTTTTTCTTAATGTAAACGAACATTAGTTTACATTGTAGACTAAAGAAGTAGCTGTTATAAGAACAAGCTGTTGATGAAAGAGACAAAATTTTCAGGAGACAGTTACATAAACTTTTTAATAAAGCATGTAAACCTTAATAATCAACATTTTGATAGAAATAGCGAGATAAATATTCAACTCTCAAATTTATAAAGAAAATAAAATTTCAATGGAAGTAACTTCTGAATGAAATTATCTCCCTTTGACAGATTTTTTTCTCTTATTCAATTCATAGCAGAGTTTCAATATTTTTCAAGCTATTCATTGGATTATTTCAGTCAAATCTTAAAGATTAAAAGAAAAAAAAAAAGTGAATTCTCTAGAGTTGACATTTTTTTTCCCGGTCTAGTCAGAAATATTCCATTTTCAACAGTTTTGGTCTTGTATCTCAAGAAAACATTCAAAACGTTATTCCAATACCTTATGCAAAATAGGATTTGCAATATAATCTGCTGGCCTATGAGATACAGGGTTTATAAACGTATTTGGGTGACATCACTCATTGGAACTCATCCAAATCTCATAATTGTCTAATCCAAATTTTGGTAGGAGGTACCAAGCACATTGAAAGCTGAATTTGATGAGAAGGTAGTTTTTTGAGCCTTTGTATTACTGGCGGCTGTTAAGCTCAATGGTAAGAGCATCACTACGTTAAAGATTCGCAGGTTCAATTCCTAAAGCAACCCAATTTTCTTCAATTGTTTAGTCTACTTACATCGTCTACGGTGAGTTATACATTAACCATGTAATGAGGGGAGATCGTCTTAAATAGGTTCCTACATAATATAATGCAATTCATTATCATTCTGTTGGATCATATACATCCATTTCTTAATCCATTTTGGTAGGAGGTACCAAGCACATTGAAAGCTGAATTCTTAATCCATACCTTTACTGGAGGTGGTTGTCGACAGAAAGCCATCAAGCATATGCAAATAGGAACATCAGTTCAGCCAATCAGTGATTCCAAGGAAAGTATAGTAAATCCCATCTACCCAATAGTTAGGATTCCTTTATTCTGATCAGTTCAAACAATTTCAAATTCCTACTTCACTTCACTTGACTTGACTTCCATAGGTTTTCCTAGTAATTAGAATCCCCATTTCACCCATTTCAACCTCCTTCTTCATTTGATTTGTTTGTTTATTATTTTCTCCTCTCATTTCAAGGCTTCTCTTAGAAGTGTCTTTTGCCATTGTCTCTGTTCGCCAGTTTCACTATTTTTCCCCCCTTATTACCTACTATTCAGGCAACGATCAGGATATTAGAAGTTTGAATAATATATATATTTCATACTTACTGGTGACTTGGACATTGATATCTCTAACAATGAAATCCGATCGGACAGTAATCTCACTCTCAAATTCATAAACTCCATTATCTGCTTCTGTAATATTTTGAATGACAAGGCCATCAGGTTCACGAGCATAACGTCCACCTGTTGAAAAAAAAAAAAGAAAATGTTCAAGAACTACAGAGAAACAGTCTAAAAAATATATTTTTCTCACTTTCATTTAATGGCAGGGGATTTCAGAACTAGAACTGACACCTCAACACTGGAAGTTTTTTGTGCACCCCCCCCCCAATCTGAAGTAACATCTTAGTATCAATATTATTTAATAAACACAAAGGTGAGAAAGAAGAAATCAAACTCAAGTTAGCAAAATCGATTGAGGGCCTTTTAGAGCAGTTACCAGAGTTAAATGAAGTCAAAAGACAATTTTTCATATTACACACTAATCAAAATTCAATTCAATCAAAATGAGATGAGATGTAGAATTCATATCAAAATATTCACTTATGCAGTTAAAATTCTGCATTTCATCTTTGTTTTGATTGAATTTAAACAAATTTTCATAAGTGATTAATTCCAAAACTTGTGCTTTTGACAGAATCAACTTTGAGGTCTGGATTCTACACTTAATTTTCCATCAGTAGAAATACAACTGTCTCTCTCATTCTCACAGAGCTTGCTAGGGTTTTGACATAGCGACACAAGGCAACAGATCCTTCTCAACTAGTATGATTGCTCGCAAACTGAAACCATTCAACACTATAGATGGTCATTATGCATTGCATGTCAAATATATCATTGATCAGGTCACACTGCCAAATAAGAAAACTGACTGAACAAGAGAGATGTATATTTACAGCTTTGTTTCTGAGTTATAATGATATTTCCATTTGATGAGCAGCACAACACGCAACCTTTTCAAAGAGGCTACCTCGGAGACATGTTCTTGATAGGAGACAGGTAAATTAAAACCAAGAGCCATCAAGTTGATCAATGAACAAGTGACACTTGCCTTAAATGATCCATCTGGAAGAAAGGAGTTTTCTCATGGAACTTGTTCAAATCCATGCTCAAAGAAAGAAAGATAAAAAAAAAAAAAAAACCCCCAACTTTTTGACACCAAAATCCCTTTATGTCTATAATGAAGCTTCTCAGCCAAGGGGGGATCTAGGGTTCCAGGAGGGGGAGGGAAATGGTAGATTCAATCAGTTGACAAATTGATCTTTCTACAACTACTATATGGGAGAGCACTTTTTCTTTTTGGATAAGTCAATCGTATTGGGGGGAGGGGTCAGAAATTGGGTGAAAAGGATACCTGGGCATAAAAATGCTGAGAACTACTAGTCTACCAAATTACACTTATAAAGAGAGACACAATTTCAGAGAGGAAAGTAAATGATCTTTACCAGTCTCGATAATTTTTCCCTTGTATCGCCATAAGACATCCGGTACTGGATCCCCACTGGCTATGCACCTGATTTTAGCATTAGTGTGGATAACAGGCTGCTGGTATTCCGAGCAATTCAGAAGGGAATGCTTTTCTGAAAAATATTGGAAAGTAATGATACAACATTTAGGGTTCAGCTATAGGTAGAGCTGTAAAAAAGTACAAAATATGTTACATGTTCAACTACAACAAACTTGAATCAGGGATTCTCAAAGTAAGGGGTTATGTAAAAATTAGGTGGGGGGGGGGGAACAGGTGAAAATCTTCATAAGAATAATAATTCAATTGAAGTAAACAAAAAAAAAAAGAAGATTTTTCAAATGAACATTTCTCAAAAGTCTACAATATAGAACAGCTTGATAATATTCACCGATTCAAGGTGGGGGGGGGATCATTTTTGTAATAATCACCATCAAACAGATTGTAAACCAGTTTTAACACTTCATTCTTTTCATTTCTGTTTAGTTAAATAAGGTTTTCAACTGAAAGCCAATATATAATCTTAGTTTCTATTGCTTTTATGAAAAATGAAGGATAGTGAAAAAAAAATGTCTTCGAGAAGATATGACTTGAATGGGAGAGCAAAATGCTACTTGAACATACTAAAGCCATTTATTTGAAGTCTTTCTTAGTTTCAAATAAGTAAATTTTCTGAAAGTAATTTGTTGGGGGGGGGGGATTCTTCGCATGAACTTATATGAAACTACAGGTTGAATGGACCCCCCAACCCCCACCGAAAGACAAAAAACAAAACCCAAGGACTAAAAAAACAACAACATAAAAACAAACTAAATTCACAAGTGAGCTTCGATCAAGCCAGATCAGCCATACAATTATAATACTCTTTTCAAGTAACCAGCTTTTTCCATCTGCTCAAAAGAAAAAAACTTTGACAGAAAACCTCCAGCCTCGAGGACTTACACCAATTGTCCCACCCAAGAGGGCCACAATATGTAAACTGCTGTTTAAAGGGTGGTGCTGGTCACGCATGTTGCACTTTACCTTAAAACTTTATTAGTATAGACTTAAGGGGGATTCCACTCTGGCCCACATAGGTCATGCTGGCATCCTGCAACAGATATGGTTTAAAGGCCTTACTTAAGAATAGAATATGGAAATACTTACTAAATATTCTCAGATTGATAATCTTTTCCAGTGGTTTTCCATTAACTGTTGTATTGCAGGTATAGCTGCCTGCATCTTCAGCCGATAACTTTTGCAGGTACAGCTTAGCACTGTTCTTGGTGGTACGAATATATGTACTGGAAGGAGAAATTAAAAAAAGGAAAAAAGAAAAAAAATTGAATGAAAAACCCATGAGCAAATGACCGCGGACAGCAAAGAAAAAAAATATTCAAAAGAAACTAAAGTCTTGATATTATTTGAAGGAAGATCTTAAAATTTAGTTAATTGCATAATAACATAAAAACTGAAACTTGCCTCATTGATTAAGCTTACAGCTAAATGAATGTCTCCAGTATATTTAAATAGACGAATGAATAAGCATGGATGATGATAAGTGCTTGAAATGATAAAGCAGCGGGAACTGGTTAAAAAAATGTGGGGGGTGCCAGATTTGACCAAAAGGGGAGATAATCCCAGCTCCATCTTGGAGACTTACACAATACAAGCACTGGAATAGGATTGAATTTGAAAATTGAGCAAGTCTTGAACCTTTGCCTTCTGACAAGCTTGATTACCGAATTCAATGCAAGTCAAATGCTTGTATTGAGCAAATCTCTGAGATAAGGCTCAGATTAGGCTTCCACTTCTGGCAACCCTGAGGTTGGGAGGTACAAGCTAATGATGATGATTATAATAAGGGTGGGTAATAGTTTTACTATGAAATGATTACTGCAGGAAAACAGTATTATACTCCCAACAACAGTAGGAAAAAAGTACAATGCATAGATTACATGTGATGAGTAATGTTCAATCTAACCTGGAATAATAATTAGTATGCTTCAATTTCATACCTAATTTTGAAAACTTTTAATTACCTCTTGTTCACCATTAAACAACCGTAGCCCAAGTTGGCAAAGGGTTCTTTCCTTTTTTAGTTTTTTTTTTTTCATAGGCGAGGGTTTGTTTCTGACCATATTTATCTACCAAGGGAAATTTTTTTACGGGACTTCAAATTTTGATGCTACTGTTCAATTATTGACTGACAGCGAGTTTCTATGGATTTTTCGTAAACTACTTATCTTCATTTTAATTCAAATAACTTGTCTTAAGCTTTTGGCCTATGCCAGAGCTGACAAGAGAGACGAAAAAAAAAAAAGAACCCTTGATGTGATTTGAACTTACATCTCTATTGCCTAGGGAAGCCTGGTAAATGCCCAACTGTTCTCAATCCTCGAGCTTTGCATTTACAAGGTTTCCGTAGCTGGAAAGGACAAAAGTTCAGTCCACACGGTTTACTTACTGCCATACGCTGACAGCGAGAGTTTGGGTTGTCATGAAATACAATTAAAAATTAAGATGATTGAAATAGTAGCCAAAATTGATAATACAGCCATCCCTCAGAATAGTGCAGTTGTAATATACGGTGGATAGAGTTCAACTTCTTTGGCTATGTTGTCACAACTAATCCAGAAGACAAAAAAAATTAAATTGCATCAGAAGACTTGCTAAATATGACTAAAATATCAATTTTACTTAATTTGCAATCAATTAACATCAACATATAAGTAAATGAGGTTTTACTCATAATTCCTTGAGATGAAAACACCACCTCCATTCACTGGTGAACTTAGTTTGACATGTTTCTGTTATAACAAGGTTGTTTTTCTTTGCCCTAAACTATTGTATCTAACTGTTTTTTCTCCGTTTCCTATTATTCCAGCTTAGAAGGAACATAGACAATGAGTGGAAAAATACAACAAAGACAATGAGTGTGGATATGGCAGCGAGCAGGAGGATGATGATGAGACAAAAGCAAGCAAATAACATGAAAGCACAACAATGAGCACAAGAATACAAAGATGGTAGCAGGGAGAGGGTGGAGAGAACGCAAGGGTCATGGGAGGAGGAGGAAGATGGATGAGAGAGAACAAGGAGGAAACATCAGATTTAGCAGAGATGAAAAGGAAAGGGTATGAAGAATTCAGAAATGTGCCCCTCAAACTATTTACACCAGGTTTTGCCAGATTGGGCAACAGAGGGGAAATAATCCAAACTTTATCTCAAAGACACAGGCATTGGAATAGTGTTGAACTTGGAAATTGGACGAGTCTTGAGGCAGAAATTCAATACCAGCCTATATTCCAATGCCTGAGTTGGGCAAGTCTTGAAGATAGAGTTTGGATTATTTTCATCTTTAGCCATCTTGCAAACCAGATTCACCAAGATGCATATAAATGTTCTCAACTTGAATGAAGGGGAAATCATTCCTGTGTTTTTGGTAGGAGCATTCCTGGACATATTTCTGAATTGGAAAAGAATGTTGCAGATAGTGCGTGGGCGGAGAAGAGAAAAAGAGAGAAAAAAAAAGAAAAAAAAAGAAAAAAAAAGCATTCAGAGGATCAGACATGATCCAATAGATGAACATCTGGATTCTGTCGGATGTTTTCAGAGAAAATCTGTCAGGAAATGTCAACAAAGGAAAAAATTAGGGGGAGGGAGAAAAAAAAAATGCTATGAGAAACAAAAACATTAGTCTAAAAATTAATTTCTCGCAAGATTAAAACTCATCAAATTCTCTAAGTAACTTGGTACTCATAAGTAAACACCTGTTTATAAAAAAATAGGCATAAATAAAAATTTACACTCAAAATTATATCCAACATATAAAACAGATTACGGTTTATTCGAAAGAAATGATGGAAACAAGAAGCTGCAATGAGTACCGTAACTATAATTACACACCATGTGTATCTATTCACGTCATAACTGATACAGTAAAATAGAATTTCAAGTTATAATGGTGTAGTAAAAATGCTGAATTTGATAAATGAAAAATATGTAAATAGTAAAAGCAAAATATAGAAGTCTGTTTGTAGTTAACAGAATGCTATTCTCTAAGCACACTGCAAGGTGTGTCCATATATGCAGTCGTTTTTGACAGTATAGGTAAACCAGCAATGATATAACTTTTACAAGTTTACTAATCCGATGGGTCACTCTTCAAGAGGTAATAAGTATAATCTGATGAAACCAGAATTAACCTTGATTTTTTTTCACGCATTTGCAAATAAATAAATAAATAAATAAACAAGGGACATTACTCAATAATTAGCATTCAATAGTTATCTCCCTCGACAAATCAGTCATTATGATATAGACCCAACAATATTGTTATTGAATTGCAAATCAGCTACATTTTATCATTTGCCATCTTCAAGTTAGCACATTACAGGTGTATCTTAATTTAATACATGATGTACCATTTTAGATAACTAGAAGTCATAAAAAGATGAATAGAATCAGACCTGGTATTTTAGATAGATAGATGTGAAGGTAGACAGCTGTATTATGACATTTCACAGAAAGAAAGAAAGAGAGAAATGCAAGCATCATTTTCCTTTCAGACTAGAACATTAAGTTTTTATTTGAGCTACAAAGAAGTTACGATGTTAACATGCACTTATATACAAAATACCAAATTTGTAGAACTCACTTTGGTCTGAAATAAAGACAAAGAAAATATTAATCAGGAGATGGATAACTTGAAACTTTTTTCCTTACACACATCATATACAAAAAGGCAGAATTACCAGTTCAGTAGTTACCAACCTTTCTATTACCAAAGACCTTTTGTTTTTAATTAAAAATTTCAATAGCCCCCAGGTTTTTGAGAGGTCTGCCGACCCAACAACCTCCAATGATGCCTTTGTGGACCCCTATAGGTCCATCGCCCAAGGTTGGGAACCACTGTACTAGTTAGAGTAATTGTTCATTTTTATTCAGTCAGATTAACCTTTAGTACTCTGAATGCGACTTAGCTTACCAAGAAAATAGTTTTTCCTTTCACTACAGGCAACTCTGATCGCCGACCATTCATGAACAACATGCAAGTTACAGGCTAAATTATGAAGAGCGTAAAATCTTGGCATCCTTGGAAAAAATGCAAAATGCTAAAGGTTAACTACTGCGACAATTTGCTACCTGAAACAAAATTCTCTTTAGTCAATGAAAATTATGTTCAAGTAGTACCTGAATATTTGAAGATATGTTTAACTCAAAACAATTTCAAAACCATTCATCAAGGGGAAAAAAAGAAGAAAAAAAAAAGATTTTACTGAAGCCTTTCAATTCGAGAGAAACAAAAACTCTTCAGTAATTCAAAAGCTGATCAACCAAATGTAACTTTGAAAGTTCTTCAGGTTTTTCTTATGATAAATAAAGTTTGATTTTTGTGAACTAATTTTTTTCCCCAGACTAAATTGTTTTGCAATTGATTTGTCAATTGTTTTGTTTTTCTTTCAAAATGTGTCTTCAGCTTGAAAGACAAATACTTTATGAATAAAAAGTGTTTGACAATTTCATTGAATGCAAATAAAGTGACAGTAAGTGATCAAATATAAAATGTAATGACGATAGAAATACCACGAGATTTCAGTTTAAAAGCTAACACTTAAGGTGAACTTTGAGAGGCAATTAGAAAAAGCATTACCAGCGATTATGGAAGTGCGAGTGGCATAATGGTTTACAAAACAGATCATGGAATAGGTGTGCCGAGTTCAAACTCTGGCTGGGATAGTTTATTTCTGCTTTGCACTAATGGTCTTGGTAAAAGGTATGAATCAATCCCTCTTCTCACCAGCTATGGATAAAATAACAGGGCAGACTGGCCTCTCTAGCCTTGCAAAGCAAGTATAGGAGAATGACAAAATGTACAAAACTGTTTTGGAGTGGATTGTAACGGACCATTGGGCTTTAATGCTCTAATTATCAAGTGTGCCCATGAGAGAGTGGTTTGTGCACACAGCAGCTGCATGGCTGAAAAGGCGTACACGGCAAAGACAATCAGCAATCGTGAATGTCAATTATTCAGACCAGGTTCTCAACTGAGTTCATATCTAGTTTGACATTTCAGTGGAAGTGCAGAGTGGCTAGGTGAATAACATATGCGATAATGGACTCTGAGTGCAGGGTTCAAAATGTGTCAGGGACAGTTTTTGTTCACTTCCCACTAATGCCCTCGAGTGAGGCATGAATTCTACCCCTTCCCTCACCTAAGGATGAAAAATAGTGCAAGGTTGAGCGAGTGACATCACTTCGGGTGCACGTTACCAATAAATTTAACTAGCACACGGTAAGTAGGCAGAGTAAGTAGTAATTCCATGGAGCCCAAACTGAAGCCGTAGCCAGCATAAGGGCACTGCTTAGTTACTTTTGGATTGGTGTAGAACCTTATTTCCCTAGCACAAAGCTCGGAAAACTGATACTTTTTACTTTTGTACAATACCCTCACCATATTAAGTGAATGTAAAGAAAAATAAAACTGAAGTGTACTTACCGTTTGTCTTTCTTGATCTCCTCCCCGTTAGGATTGTACCACTTGAGAACAGCTTCAACATTTTCTGTCTCATCATTAACAGCACAATTTATGACAATATTGCCACCAGAGGTTTTTACCTGTTCACTTGCTGGGGTTAATTTTAGTTCAACTCCACCTGGAATGAGAAAGAAAGCAGTCAAGAAAATGGAAACCCTACTCCTTAGGAAGTTTTGGTCAAAAAGGGAGATAATTCAAACTTCATCTGAGACTTCCCCATTGCCAGCATTAGAACAGCATAGAATTTGGAAATCAAGCGAGTCTCGATATAAAAGTCCAATACCTGCCTCTTGGGGCTGGCTTGATTCTCAAATTTGACACTATTCCAGTGCCTGTATGGGGGTAAAAATCTGGGTTGAAACTCAGGTTATCTCTCTTTTCTGGCCAAATCTAGCATTCTTGTCTAAGAGATAAAAATTTGAGCAATGTTTCCTAATCAGATGTTCAAATTTCAATACAACCAGCAGCATTTCAAGTAATCATTTAGCTAAATGAGTTCTAAAAATCCTAGCTATGTGTTCGCCTGCAACAATCACAGAAGCCCATAGATATTTACTGCAGTTCTCATGAAATGTTAGTTGAAAAAAAAAAAAACAAAAAAAAAACTTGAACATTCCCCGAGAAATTATGAATTATCACAACCCACCCAGTCCGATAGATTTATGACACTCCCACTGAACTTGAAATTTTACTAAGGAAGTTCATTAGTGTTTCTCTGAATTTTTGAGATGAGGTATTATTATTATTTCGATCATTATTCGGACTATCCTCATTTTGGTTGTTTTTCATATGTTCCGGCCGTTGTACTCTACGGCCCTCATCAGGTATCATCTGGTAAGTGTGGGGAAGTAACGAACCGAACCCTTTATTTAACCGACATATATTGACTGCACTCCCCTCTTAGCAGTAGTAGTATTTTCAAATTATTATTGACTCACACTTGGATTGAACCTAGAACCATTAGATTACTTGCAGTAATTCTATCTGATTCTGTAACTACTACGCTATGTGTCCAAGTGGAAACGTTGTATGAAAAACAACCAAGATGAGGATAGTCCGAATAATAATCAAAGTTTATTAGATTTGTCCCAGTTTATAAGCCGATCATAGTTCATGCAATATTTGTTTTGGCCTGAAGAGAATGACATATATACACTCCAATCGGGTTGTATACCGATCTGTGTAGAGTGATGATCATTGTTAGACGGTCATCATAGATATGAAATGAATTGGACATTTTGGAAAAGATTTAACCAAAAAAAAAAAAAAAAAAAAAAAAAAAAAAAAAAAAAAAGATGACCAATCAATACGTTACTTCTCTCATCTTTGGTTGCATCACTAATAAGTGAAAGTTTTCAAAGACCAACAAATGTCACATACACATAGTGCAATGTGATTGTATTTATCTATTATGTCTCCCACACACTCAGGACAGAAGTTCCACTCACTAAGAAAAACAAAAAAGAACCAACCTTGACCATACCCTTATATAACTATCTATCCCCCATCCAGCACAGACCCCTTCACCAAACAAGTTCATCAAGGCCACAGAACCCCCCACACATACACAAACCCACACAAGTCACTCATGACGATCCTAGTTACCTTTATTTTCTCATTTCTCCATCTTGCTGATGAAGTGGGCTTACATCCTTCAAAACGAAATGATGTCCACCGTTGTGAATAAATACCTATTTACTTCATCTTGTTTCCCTTATTGTCAATAAAAATTTTCACCATGTCAGATATAACCTATCCATCCTACAATCATAGATATATAAAAATCTCATAACATATGAAAACTTACACCGAGCAATAGTTTTTAAACGGGTCTGTTGTGGTAGCTGTGATTAATAATGTATCATATTTAGTAAAGTTTAATTGTAGATTTTAGAAGGGTTCAACAGTAAAAGTCTGACATTTTTGCCAATCAAACAATTGGCAGATTGCCATGCATTCATCCATTGATTTGTATCTTTCTACTTGAAGAAAAGTCAAGGTTTTGAGAAGCGGTTGTAAAAAAGAAATGTTTCCTCTTCAGTTTGTGTACGTAATAAACATGGTAATGAATAACAAAAAGAAAACAAAACCAAATGGTTAGCAACAACAAAGTTTCTTCATCACTAGCTCAAATTTTGGTTGGAAATACACTGCAATACAATTTTTGTTTCTGGGTGATAATTGCTCATATGTAGGAAGTATAGGAATACGAAAATATTATCAATTAGACGGGTACAATAGCCAATATGATGTGAATATATAAACAACCAAGATGAACTGATGTTGCTTTCTAGGATTCCCTATTTAGGAAAAGCTTTGTTCATGAAAATTTATCACAAATCATCATAGGGGTTGCCTCGTTAAGGAGGAAGAGATTACTGTTTGCCCCCACCATATAATTTGCACTAGGTATGCGAGTATGTTAAGTATGTGGGTAGGTAAAGATAAAACACCTCTGGTTCACATAGTACCAGGTCAACCTGGGGCAAGGTGGAGCACTTGTTAGCCTCCCTCTAACATCTCAGAGGGTCACCTGTCAGGTGGTGCACCATAAGCCTTAGTGCAAGTGTCTACCAACCTCTGTCCCACTGCCATGTGGGTTAGCTGGTGGAAGTTGGAAGGCTGAGAGGTGGGGACAGACAACCTGGCACAAACTGTAGTATCTGACTCCAAAACACCTGGTTGGTTTGGAACCCAACCCCCTGCTTGTGTTATTTGACTGAGCCAAGATCGTGGTGGTGGTGGACGTCATTGCAGCCTCTCCAGCATTGAGATTACCTATACTGAGCAGATTTCCTCTTTTTCCTTGAAAAATGGAAGATGTCATTGCTAATGTGATAGGCACATCTTTGACAGTCTCAACTAGAAGAAAAATGACAGAAACCAGTGTATTGCTTTGGAGTAAAGCAGTGCACATTATGGGAAATATAAAAGCATTTCCTTGTCAAAGCAAGGGAGAGTGTGTTCGTTTGTTTTCTTTTAATAATATAATAGGGAAAAAAAACAAAAACAAACAAGTAGAAGAAAACCCCACATAGATGAGCAACACTGAGCATGTGTGCAGGTGTTTTCTGATCATACTTACCCTGTTGCCATGGAGTATGGTTGATATTTCATTAGCAACAGGCTCAATAGATCATCTGATTTACCACAGGTTTGAAACATAGGAAACAATACAAGGTAAATTGGAATATACAATGCAGTTTTACAAAATTCTATTTATTCCTTTGAACATCGAAAAATAAAACCAAAAAAAAAAAAAACATGTTCAGTTTTCAATATTAATTTGACAACCATTTTATTTTCTTTCATCCCAACCTTTTGTTGCTTTCCATCACAATTCAACAGACACATAGCACTGATCATCTAACAGCATGGATCAGAAATTAAGAAAAGGCTCTCTGAGATTATACATCTCTTTTGCCTGAGGGAGCCTGGTAAACGCCCCCATCTGCTCTCAACATGCTGAGCTATGAGTACTATGGTTTGACAGGTCAAATCTAACCGCCGGGCACTTTTGTTTTTGTTTCTGAACAGGTAGCATTAGTGAAGTAAAAAAAAAAAAAAAAAAAAAAAAAAAGATGGAAGAAAATGGCAGTCAAAATCAATGAAGATGGTTTACAATAATTCATCAAATGAAAATAAAGATAATAAAAAAAATTGTCTTATACGCTATAAAGAATTGAAAATTATTACGCAGTACTAATTTCAGCTTTGAATAAAACATAATGAAAAAGATGAATTAAGAAACTTCTTCCAAATGTGAATTAATCAATTGGGGTTATATGACACCAAATAAAAATATGCAATTTCCAAGACATGAACCCAAGAGAATATAGTAAGGAGATGAACACTTATGTAGGACTTAGAATGGTGAAGTTTTCACAGCTTCTTGATCAGAGCCAAGAGAAAAAACAGCAAATTGAGGGCCAGAGTTCTCCATTTTCCATAGAGTCAAGTACTGGGATCAGGTTTTTCTCTTTCCACAACAGAGCAGGGTTATTTGGAGGCAGGGATGGAAGTGCACTGCATTAATTAAATCATCCTGATGAAATTGAATTACCTCAAATACTCTGGTTATTTTCAGGATCTCCATACCAACCTTGATAAACACCAGAGCAGAAGCAATTTTATCAAGTGAATGCCAACTTTGAGGCTTTGCTTTCCTTCAGTATACACCACCTAATGCTATTGAAGGTTGAAAATGACAACAGAAATGCTCTTAAAATTGGCACATTGGTTTTTAGTTTATAGAGTCTTCAACTGGTAGCATTAAGTAATGTAATGATTACTGGTAAGGAAAAAAGAATCAGTAGAGTTTGAATTTCAACAAAGGTGGTTTATATTCACTTCACACTAAAGTTTTCGGGAAAGATATGAATCCACTTTTCCCACCAGAATGAATAAATAGCAGGGCAGTTCAGAACTTCTGAGGCAGTCCATGTATAAAAAGGGTACTTGGGAAGAAAATAAAGCATCCTCCCCCAAAAAACTGCACCTAGGCTGTCGCCATAGCTAATTTCAAGCCCAAATACAAATAACGGAGGAAGATAGGTTGTGGAGCTTGCAACTCCACCCTGTAAAAAGCCTACTTGTTACTGAAACTGCGGGAGAGTGATTGTATACATATCAACCAGGGGAGGACAACATCTTATGTGTGAAGATCTAGCGCTGTTACTCTCAAGAATGGAGTTGACACATCCTCTCCCCCTTGCACTTTGGGCCATACATGGGGGGGGTTGAGTGTTTCAGCCAGTAGGTCAATGATGGTCACTGGTACTAGAGATGTTTGCATATCTGAATAATCCAGTATTGGGTGGGAGGGGGAAGAACAGGAATCAATATTGTTGTCTGTAGAGAGCTTGTATTTTCAATCTGAGTTTGTAATCACAAAACCTATTGACAGTCAACGAGAATTATTGCATCCATCATAAACCAATCCAATGGAGGAACAGGGTGCAGGCTCAGTACCCCTTATCCGAAACAAACAAAAACCAAAATGTTCAAAAACCTAAAACTTTCTGAAAGCCAACATGATGTCACAAGTGGAAAATTCCACACCTGACTTCACCGTAGAATGATTTGCAGCTGAGAGATCAGGCTGATTTCCAGAGCATCTAATCCATTCTGACGACAGAAAAGTTGTGTTTGTGTAACACTTCACAAAAAGAAATTATATGTATATCACAAATGGTCAAAGATGAAATAAGTCCCAATCAAAATAAATTATTGTCACTGTACGACCTACAAGATTACAATATTTTTTGCCAATTTTCGAATTTGTTTAAAGATATTGTTGAAAAAATCAAAAAAGCTGCAAATAGTCCTATGGGTAACAGCAATAATAGAAAGTATTAATGTCTTTAGGAAGTCAAACTGTAGGAGAAGCTGGACAAACGTTCTGAGTGTATTCCAAAATGCAAAACACTCCTCAGATAAAGGATCCTCAATGTATATTTCATATTTCAAATTGCTATCATTCATAGAGTTATAGAGACAGGTCCTTGATAATCACCATACAAAGATGTTTCAAGTCAAGGAGTCTTTGAAACTTTTCCTCTGACGTCAACTTCACGACATTCATACTATTGGAGATATACATCATTTTTATAACATCAAAAGGTGACAATGAAGATTTTTTTAACCCTAAAATTCATAAACCATTTGTAATTGACAGTGAAACTCCTCTATGGATTGAATACAAAAATACACAAAATGGTCAAAGGGGGATAAATTCGATCAGGAGTCATTTCCCGTTGAAATTTGCATTCCATTTTGTTACCAAGAATTTGAGAGTTATATGAAAATCCTTCAGTAGAAAGTACTCATTGCGAATAACTAAGTCAATGCCATTGGCAGACATATATGCTAGTTTTTTCAGGTTTTTCTTCTGTTAAACAAGAAGGAAAGGCAAATGACTGATGTCCATTCATTTCCTTAGTTCCTAAATTTTCCCTTAACCTCAGACATTATGTACTCGAGCCTTGTTCCTTCTCAGTATTTTTGTGAAAAGGCTAATAGACAACTCCTAGCACTCTGTAGGTGACATTTTCAACAAAGGAAAAGGCTTGTTCTACTATTGTAGGCAACTGATTTTCGAAAATAGTATGGTTGAATTTCACGGTTGTGTTGTTATATCACTTTCAGTCATATATGGACAGACAGACAAGTTACAGGCTTTCGAAGTCACCAAGTACATGAAATCATGGCATTCTTGAAAAAGAATGCAGAGTGCTAAAAGTTAACTTACTCATGGCTACAGACCAATTAATCTGTGGGGTCAGAACACAAGCAATTTGAAAAGTGGCAAGACAATGATTTTACTTCACATTCATCACTATACTTAGAGTCACATATGGGCAACCATGGGTTGAATTTAGCCCACAACAATATTTTTTTGAGGCCATTAACCAATCTAAGCATTTATTCAAATTTTCCTCAGATTGCATTTTACAATTTATAGTGAAAAATTAACAAATGTTTTGACTTCACAAATCATAATAAATGTAATTTAAATGTTTTGTCTAAAATAGAAATTAAGTACAGTGTATGTGATATGATTGGCAATTTTTTTTTAATGAATGTATGATCCAAATAAATGCTAAGAATGTCTCATGGGGACTGCTAGATCAAAAAGGTTGCCAATGCCTACCTAAAGTCAAGCAAATAAAGATACCCCGGTCACAATTGATTTCAAACATTAAAAACTATTTTCCCTTAGCACTATAATAAAATAATTTGATCTGCTGAAAATTGTGGAATATGATTAGTTTGATGATTGATGTGGTGTTAGAATACATTGTATTATTTTGATATACTGGCTGGGGTCACTGTTTTAGTGCAAAGCAGAATGTTTTGAAAGTGATTTACTTAACTAGGATGCAGGTTTGTACCTGTTGGATTACATTTTAAAACATCATAGATGACTACATGAAGAAATGGACACTCAAATGAAGTTAGCGCATGATGCAGTCATTTCATGAGAACTAATACTGAATCATAAAATTTACATGCACATAAATACTACTCTCTAATATTCTGTTGTGTCCCTTATGAATTGCCCTGTACTGTACAAGAATTATTCAAAGTGGTCTTGGCTTAGCAGTGGGAATATCTTGGATGGTTTTGTAGACAATATTTAACCATTTATTAATAGTGAAGCATACTAATTTGCATATCCTGCTTTGCTACATGTGAACTCTCTATGAACAGCATTCTGTTATTTCTTTTCAGACAAAATTTCTATCTTTTTCTTTTCAAGCATAAACAAGAAAATACAAATTACTCTGGTTCACAAAACCAAATCTCAACCTAGTTTTTGTTTCTTTTTTTTTTTTTTTTTTACCAACTTGTAATTCCGTAACAAATATATAGAAACAAACTAAGAAAATCCATTTCACAAAACAGTCTCGCGCCTCATGTACTTTATTCTAATTCCCACATTCCAAAATAATCTCTCTTTACAGTCGTCTTTTTGATCAATCAACACATAACAGCCATATGCCGTAACAAACACAATAATAATTATAAAAATGATAATAATAATAATCATTATCATTATGATACACACAGACAGGAATATGAGGACACTAAGTGTTAACTGATGAAAACTGCAAATATTTTGAAGAACTTGCAAATCAAACTTCGTTGAGACCACTATTTCATGTGAAATGCTGTGCACTTCAGTAAGTATACTTGCCAACAGTCGGGAAAATATAAATCAACTAGTTAATCCCTGTGAAAAAATACAGATATTTGAATTTCTGCAATAACAATTTCTCTTAACAGAAGAAATAACTAAATTTGTTTGAGTGGAAGAACCCATTACTGCTAATGATGGGTAGGACTTTTTTTAGCAATCAAATTGCCTTGAAGAATCTATTGTTACGGGGGGAGGGGGCAAAATAAAATTAAACCCTATCTATTATATAAGCAGATTCACTTAATCAGAGATGAGCCACCAACATAACTAGTGTAAGTGGGGAGCTAGGAAACAGATTATATCAAATGCCAATCAAATTACCTACGCCTTTTTTAAAAACTTTTTGTGCAAAATAAAATTACTACATAATCCCTGGAGGAAAGAAAAAAAAGTTCAGATTTGCGGATTTCCCCACTATTTTCAAGTAAAGCGTTCCTACAAAAGCCTTTTGTAAACCGAAATGGCACAAAGCAGAGAAGCTATCACTATCAATTTAGATGGGAAACATTTTTGAGTGTCTTCAGACCCCCCAAATGATTATGATAGTATGTCCTGCTGGGTCTTCAGAGATAGTGGTTGTAGTTGTTGGTGGTACAGGAGACTGGGGTGCAGAAGAGAGGAAAAGGCTAGGCGCTGCCTCTAAAGTGATTTGCAATCAAACAGAAGCAGAATGTTATTTTCACTTACTCTTTTTTCATGAAAAAGCAAAAAAAGTGGCGCAAAGCAAACTTTCAACAAGCCAGGACTACGAATATTTGATCTCTACTAGTTGACATTTTTTTTCAGGAACTTGCTTCAGTGGAAGAATCAATTGTTCAAAATGATGGGTACAATATATTTTAATCATTAGACTTGTTACCTTCAGGTGGAAGAGTCCATGGTTATGATCAGCAAACAAAGAAAAGCACACTGTTCATTATTCAAGCAAATTTTGCAAGTCAAGCCAGTTGGCAAATTGATACCAAGTAATTGATCCTTAATTTTGCAAGATACATCAATAACCATGATCCAGATGCTCAAGGAACTTCAAATGAACATTTTTTTTTTTTTTCAGAAAATTTCAAAAATTTCATCTGAATACATGAGAGAATACCTGCCAACAGCAAATTTTTCTTACCGGAGGTTAGAGTTCATTTTATAAAAGAACACATCTATGCTTAAAATATTGAGTTATCTCTAATATAAAAGCTTGTTTCTTGATTTCTGTTATGCTTGCAGATAGAGTGGGTAAAGCAGGGCTCTACAGTGTGTATTCACCTCTACATCACTACTACTGTAGCTGATTACTCAGTAGTAGCATGGAAAACAACCATTAACCACTAAATATAGACATCTCAGATTCTCATGAATGAAACAGGTTTTTCTCATCAAAAAGAAATCTATTTCACCCAATTCTATTGCCTCATTGTTTTCAAAATACTGAAAAACAAAAAATTAGAAGTGTTGTAGAAAACTCATCAGAAATTGAATTTTGTTTAAGATCTGCGATTAATACATTTATACTAAAATATACATTTATATTATTTATCCATATGTAAATATTTGCATCATTCTTGAAGAATACTCTGCTAGTACGAAATTATCTAGGATTATAGGTCATTGTTTTGTCAAGTATGAGAAGCTTTGGCCTTCTTCAAGTAAAAGTTTTATTCAGCAGTCAAAGGATGTGATAGTTGATCCAACTTCACCTCCCCATTTACTCCTTTTAACCTCCCCCCATAAACATATTTGCATTTTCTATTTTCTTTACCAAGTCTTGTTGAAATTGTAACAGCTTATTCACTATTTAACAATAGAGCTAGTACAAACCTAGAGATTCACCCCTCTCTCCTTGAGTTTTACCTTCCTTTTAATTTTGCCTCCAGACCCACAAGGTGAGGAGTGAGTCAACTTAATACAACCCTTCAGCAGTCTTGGACTTTCAATTTTTCAAATTAATTTTCTATCTTCTTTGGGTTAACATGATGAATTATCCAACAAGGAAAAATGTTTATTAGTAATTTCAACCCGTTCATGTCGGACAACTGATCAAAGCAAGTTTCATTTTGCAAAACACACTGGGTTATTCAGGTGATTGATAGTTTCTATCTCAGCTTATATAAAACACTTATACTTAGCCTGTTTAAAGATTGTTGAAAGGCCATAATGAGAGAAATTTAGAGGAGCAAAAGCAGGGTTGCCAAATTAGCCATTTCTGGCCAGATCTGGATGATGTATTCCTTAATTTAGCTGATAACAATCTATGATGACCAAAAATCTAGGCATATTTATAAAAAAAAAATGAAAAAAAATGATAATATTAATTAGTACATTCATTAACTCTAAATGAACAATTTATTTGCCAAGTGGGGTTTTAAATAATTTATATAACATTTTTATAAATAACAAGCTACTACAACTTCTATTCTGACTGAAGATAATTACTGCAACTTTTGTATTGTACATAGATTTTGTAAATATGCAAAACAACCAAATTTGGCTTAGTCAGTAAGAGAGCTGCCAACCGATCACTTGGTTGTGATTTCAAACCATGGTAAGGAAACGTTAATTTTATATATTGGTTTGGCTAAATGTGATAATACAAACAGTGAAGAGTTTACTCCTCTAAATTCGGTGAGGATAGTTTTTCTACCGTCAAGAACAAGAACAAAGTCAACTTCAATCTCAAACTTTGAAAAAGAAGTGTCTTGTCTACTACAAGTTTTCATGACCACCCCCTTGGCCGGATGCAAGTCTACCTCAGGGTTACCTCCACCCTAACCACACAGCTTATAGTGTACTCAGTTACGTGTTGAGTGCACAAGGAAATTTGTCCTAATGATGAGTTCATACTGGGAATTGAACCTGGGGACCATCGGCATGTGAGGCAAATGTACAAACCATTATGCTATCCTAGATTTAGTCTGAAGTTCAACAAATAGAAAAAATTTAGCAGATTTAACTATCTTTAAAGACAGTTTTTGCAATAAATAAACTATACTTGGCAACACTCAGCAGAAGCAAGAAACCTTGACACGGTGTCCGTTCAAGGATTATAGAAGGCTATGTTTTGGGAAATTTAGACTAGCAAAGGCAAGACTGGTGGGGAGAGGGAGGAGAGAAATTCCCCTTGGACTCAAATAGGTTCACCTGATTTTTGGATTTCAATCACCGTGAATACTTGACAACTGGCCATTGTATGAAGTTGACATTCACCAGATATATTTGTCAGCACACAAGGCAGTGTAGTGCCGAGTTTGTAGTCTTTTGGATCAGCGGTTCTCGTGAAATCTAATAAAAATAAATAAAACATTAAAAATTATAGATCTTTCTTTATGGTTTATAAAAATTATCTCTTTTGACTTCCGCTCTTTAGAACCATATAAATTCAATTGTGAAATATTGAATTTGGCAACACTGGAGAGAAGTAACCAAAATACTTCGTAAGCTGTAGTTTTGAACAAGGAATGTAAAATTATTTTACAAGACAATTATGGTAAGCTGTTCTACACCTTCCGAACATGTAACTTTGGAATGAGCGAAGCCCTAGTTTCAACAAAACTGAAACCAGAGACTTGATCAGAAATGGGGAGGGATAGATCACGTTAACAGTTTCCTATATCTGTATAATGAATAGTGTGAGTTTCTCGGTTTCTTCGTCCATCACAATGGACAAACCTAAAAAAAAACTGATAAAATATCTTTAACCCACCATTGGAAACAATGGACTCTTCCACTGAAATCAGTTCAGTCAATTTTTTTTTTTTTTTTAGAAAACTCCAGATACTGAGGAGACAAACATTTACTTATACTCTTAACTGCTATAAAATAATTAACTATCAAGTAAGTGAGATAATATGAAAGAAAACATGCTCTAATGCCACAGAAAGATATTTTTATCAAATACGTTATGACACACACACACACACACATATATATATATATATATACACACACATACATACACACACACACACACGAAAAAAAAAAAAAAAAAAAAAAAAAACATGTTCCCACTACTGACCTTAATTTTATAACCCTATAACTGAATGATGGGAAAAGCGGAAAATATAAATGAAAAAGTGTACTGTTTCAAACTTGACACATCTGTCAAAATTGAGATTTAAAAAAACAAGTTTTCAGTAGTTGTGACTACCACAGAAAATTTATTCTATCTCAATTCCTGTCCTGGCAACCATGGGTTTATTTTACAATTTTGTGTCCAGCATCATGAATAGACCAGATATGTCCAAGCTGGTTGCCAGAATAGAAGATCCCACTCCAAATCAATTTTTATATCAATTTTGACACATTTGTCAGTGTTAAAGCACTACTTTTTTTTCTTCATGAATTTAAAAAAATATCTCATTTTTATTCCATCCTAAACCTAAACACAGCCATGTTCAATAAGTCTTCGAATGGGCATCCCTGAGTCACTATTCTTGAATAGTTTAATCCTATTATAGTGGATGCCTCTCTATAGTGAAGCAGTTGGCTAGCTAATCTTGTACATTTTTTACTACTTTAGTGAATAACTGACTATTCCTTCTTGATTTCTTGTATTTTACTATCTATAGCTTGCTGTTATACTTATATCAAGTCATGTTTAATATAACACGCAAAAAATTCTAATCTTATTCCTTTTGTTGAAGAACTCAGCTTAAACTGAATAAGACAATGCAAGAACAGTTAATTTGCTTTTGTAATGTTCCTTACAAAAACCCTGCAACTAACATAAGACAGATAACCAAATACTAGAAATATTACAAAGAGTTGTATTGACTTATGAAACACAGATCTTTGAACAGAGTCTGAAGTTTTGATGAAACTGTTTCTATCATTTTCATAAATAAATAATAAATGCACTCATCAGTCATTCTGTCTCCATTCTTTTCATTTGAATGCAACAATTAGTAGATATATCAGAAACTTATATGATAGCTCATACAATTTAGCTGAAAGTTAGTGTGAGGCCATATAAGGTTATGGAAAATACTTTGATGAGTGAAAAATGATGTCACAAAATTTTTTTGCATCATACTAGTAAGATCATGAAACTTAGTACCACTTGTTGAACTACAAACCACTCAAGGAGCACATACCTCTTCCAACACTATATTCACGAGTGAAAATCAGTTCATATATGATGTAGGGAAGGTGACTGTAGAAGAACACCTGGATTCACCCCAAAATTGAACAAATTCTTCCTTACCCCATGGTGTACCTTTCCAGAAATTTTCAAAGAAATTTATTGAGAACTCTTAGAGATATTGTACTAGGTGGTAGCTATGATATAGGGGAGGTAATTATGTATGGATCTGCACCCAGATTTAATTACTTCTTCCATGGCCCACCTTTCTACAAAGTTTCATTACTTTGTTGAGAGAGGTAAATGATTTTGTCTATTAACAAACCAACTTTTGTTCGCACAATCCAACCTCTTTGTCTCATCTTCAATGTTCACATAACATATTAGCTGAATCATGAATTGCATGGATCGTTCTGGTTGGTACATTAATGACTATAATTTTTCTTCTCTGCTAAACAGAGATAGAAGATAGAATTCTTTGCTTAAGAAAGAAAGAAATCAAGAACATTTCCACCTCAAAAATTATGGAACAAGCTGTAGCATGAGTTACTAAAATAGAATAACTTATTTATAAGCATTGTGGTTAACATTTAAATTTTCTGTTTTTTTTTTCTTTTGCTTTGTACCACCAGGAAAAGACTGATAGAAGAGACTCTCTCCTTACAGATATTACAAACGAGGTTGGTATCTCCCATAGGACAGACAAACTAACAAGAATCTGGTTTTGAGAAGATTAGCAGCAGAGTTTGGTGACTTTAAAAACTATATACAACCATATTTTTGGATAGATTTTCATGAAAATTTGTATGATACTTCAGTATATAGTGTAGAATATGGTTACACTGTTCATTAACGATCATATATAATTCCTCAATTGGCAAAATATGGTGGAATATAAGGAAAGATATCTTGGTTCTCGTCTAATGAGGCTATTTCATGGAGATTCCACTTCCTTGGAACTCATTTTGCCTGTAGAGGTCAACCAAGTTCCTAAACGCAAAAATAACATCAACTCTCCATTCCAATCTTATCAAAACGCAAACATTCATACTTTTTGCTTAACTTATGCACAGGAATTTTCTCTTTTGTGATACAACTAAAACATATCTAACCAAGATCCCATTTTTTCCCAATCACACTTTTTTTATTATTCTTCATGGTGCACATGTTTTCAGGATAATCCTGGAGGACCATACTGGTTTTCACTTTCAGGAAAATTCATTTTTGTTTAGTTCACAAACAAAAACACCATCAAATTTGCAAAAGAAGAGTGATAAACACAACACGCAAAGTAGTAACGGCTGGCTGGATCAGTGAGGAATAAGAGATTCATGTGGCCACTGATCCAATGTGTGTAATCCAGTATGGTCTCTTGCCTTGGTGGATGCTTCGTCACTTTTACTGTAAGAGAAACTCACAAAGACAGGGCTTTGCATGAGGTGGGAAAATTGCATTGTAAATAACAGCAAAACAGAGTATCAGGAGTGAACTGGAAACTTAGAAATCATTCAACCAGATAAAGCAGAAATCTGAATACTTTCCCATAGAAAATGCAATTTTGGAACAGAGGTAAGTTCACTTCTCCTATAGTAGATGCCTCATATTATACCTAAAGAAAACTGTAGAATCAAATCGCTGGAAAGGTTATGTTAACCTCCAAGATGAGAAGATGAAGAGAAGATTGGATTTTCCTAACAAAAGTTAGAAGTGGATAATATTTGGAGAGAAGTCTGAAATGTCATGAAAGACAAACCATTCAGGACAGCATGGCACAATGATCTCTTTCGATCATGGAACCAATCAACCCAACATTGGGTACTGTGAATAGTTTATATGGTGTAATATGAGACAAACCCTCATTTTTGACAACTTTTTAGTTTTTCTCTGGACACCAAAAAAAAAAAAAAAAAAAAAAAAGGAAAAAAAAAAGAAGGGTAGTTCAGTATTATTCTGATAGAAAATTATTCTCTTTCCATTATCTAATTACTGACTCTTCTTTTTAATTGACATGGTCTAATTGGGAACAGTCTCTGTTAGAATAAACTGTTAGCAATCTCCGCTAGAGGAGGTTTATAAGTGAAGAAATCCCTCCCAATCCCACAATCTTTCCAGCATGACCTCCTTTGAATGCAAACCTGCTTTTGTTACGTTCAGTGGTAGTTCTTTTTGCTTGCTGTATAGTCTCTTGCATTCCATTTGTGTAAATTATAACTCTTCATTGTACACTACAATTTGTTTCAAATACAGAATATTTTCTTTGTGTTATAAGAGTGAAAATATGGTGTTTTTTTGTTTTTTCTTCTTCTCCCACTTAACTGATGCAGAAGCCACGCATTCGACTAACACAATCAAGACTCAATAGACCTGGGGGAGTGTTTCAAAAAGAATTTTTTTTCAAAGAATCTAACAGCTTGGGTCCTATTTACAATGTGGCGATAATGCTAAACTGAAACCTTACTTTCCATTCAATATACATAATAACTGGGAACCACTTGATAGGGTTGGTTGTCTTCAAGATGAAAAGGTATATCAAGTCAAAAATGTCACAATCAAACAAAAATATCAAATTGGACAAAATTTCTTAGAATGCTAGCGATTATGAAAGTTGTCACAATACAATCAAAAGCAATTTTTTTGAATGCAGTTAAAACTAAGTACTCCCAATGCCATCTTACAGAAGTGGAACATACTTTCAATTAACTAGAAACTCATTTTGAACAATTAGCCAAAATAATTATGGATGCAATCTTTGGATTAAAGATGAAATTGCACTAACAATCAGGCCAAATGAAACTACAGAATCTTCCCTCTTTGAGGGTGTCTATATGCTTATCAACGTGTGTGCGAGTCTCCTTGCGCTCCAGTTCATATTTTGGGGGCTAAAACTTCAAAAATTTACATGAGTACACTACTGCACACTATTTAAAGAAGTTAATAATTATCTTATTAGCCTTTAGGTGTAGTATATATTTCATTTCTGAAGCTTCCTTTAGGTCAATTGACTATGCATGCCAAATTTTGCTGAACGAATTAGGCTTTCACAAACAGAAATAAGTGGAAATCAGATCATTCTTATCAAGTTGAGAACAAACATAGACCTCACAATTGTTTGTTCTTTGTTTTTTGCCAAAGGGGAAACCATTTGGAAATTTTGCACAAATATACAAATTATTTGGGGCTTACTGGAACGGTTCCGAGCGCTTGGCAAGAAAAAGTCAAAAAAAAAGAAAGAAAAAAAAAAAAAAAGATATCATCCATTGTGAAATAATACACAGTGAACCCTTAACCAAACTTCCAGAGTCAGTTCGCATATATCAAAGAGTTTGTAGATCTATTATAGCGAGGGTTTACAGTAAAAGATAATGAAAGAAATGATTCTGATTGAATGCATTAATGTTTGGTATTTCCCTACCTCAAAGTAAATACGGTAATCAAACTTCTCTCATCCCCCACTGTTTCTCATAAGTTCCTCCTTAAACACAACTATATTTACACAGATATCAAAATTTCACACTCAATGAACATTATATAGACTATAGCTATATCTTTTCTGTTAGTTTCTTGGTCTATAAACAAAACTTTCAATGAAATCGATTAGATGTGAACCTTGATTTATACTATCAATAGCCCGAGTAGTGAACTTACAAGTCTCAATGTACGAGAATGTGAAGAAACTGCTTGAAACTCTGAGGAAACCTGGGAAAATATCAGTATGTGTTTCTGCATATATATATATATATATATATATATATATATATATATATATATATATATATATATATATATATATATATATATATATATAAAACACCATATATTTCAGCCCATAAGGCAACCTCAAGACTAGACAAGTCCCAATTTCTGTCTGTATCAGATGGTTTTAGTATCTGGCCTAAAGATGACCCTTCTTTTGAGGGTTATTTTTCATGCTCATATGTAGCTCCTTTTCTTCGGGGAAAAAAAATCATCCCGTCAAAATTCAACTATCTGAATTATTTCACAGATGATAGCTAATACAAAATAGTCTAGAGGGAAGGAGAAAAAAATGGTCTGACAAATTCACATAACCTAATTGTGTCTTCCATTGCTTATGGTTATCAACTAATTTTTCTTTCTGTTCATATGTAAACCAGTTAAGTTGAACTGTATTTAGAAAGAAAAATATCTCTAATTACATCAAATTGCCTCAGTGAAAAAACAATTAGTTAATAATTAGCATTTTTTAATTAAGGGCAACTATAGTTAATTAATCCCCGCCATCATTGAACAAGTGACCTGTATTCATAGGAATTGCACATGTAGATGTTAACATTGCATCAGAATATGTCATTGATACAGGAGAACTGACATGCTAAATGATCTTCAAAATCCTGTATCATAATAATGCCGAAAAGTAGGTGACCACTTCATAAGGGTAAATGAAAAGATAAAGATACAGTTTAGCTAAACTGATGGATACAAGTTTAGCATTATACTTACATTGTAAATCGAAAACCTTGCTCAGAACTAATATGCTAATATCATGCTCTGGGGCCCCATCAGTAACTACAGGAAATCTAGTGGCCATAGCTCTAACCATACAGGGATGATAGACAGACACACATTTGGTAAATCATAATAAGATAATCGAAGATGCGAGTCACCAAGCAGTTTGTAGTCTAAAGAATTGGATCAACAACCCAAGTTCAAACTCTGGCTGAAACATTTCGAATTCACTTTGCACCAAAGCCCTTTGGGAAGGTATGTCATGAGTCATTCTGGCAAGGTAAGGCCCATAATTATCCACTCTTACAATACACATACAACACCAGACCTTGGGGAAGGCCAATGACCATCAAAAAACTTTAGGTTGATAATTCAACTTGAAAGAAAAAAAAAAAAAATTTCAATAGATGCTGCCTGACCATTTGTAAATTGCCACAAGTAACCCTTTATCTTTGCATTTTTACTCACAGAAACAATCAACAGAGGATCTCAAGGAGAAAACAGCAACTCAAATGAGAAGAGTCCAAGTCTCAAAAATCAAGAAACGTCTATTTATATATGTTCTAAAAGGCTTGAAGTAGAACTACAACATAGAAACAAACCATTTTCAGAGAGAACGAGCCTCAGGGTCAAACTCTACCCCAATTCCTATTCAGGCTGAAGATGATGACTGCAACCTTTGTATTGAAAATATTCCAAAGATTATGGATACATAGACTACCAAGGACCTTTGTTTGTCAATACCAGACATAAAGAGCAGTTAATAAATTACATTATCCAGTTAGTAGGGAAGGAGAGAAGGGATAAAGTGACCTCAGATGACATATAGAGTGAGTCATGATAAATTAAAAATTGGACGGCATAATTCAAGAATATATATATAAAGAAATACAATCAGTGAAGAAATAGCTAACCTCACAATTGAGTATGTGAATTTGAAATGGACAATATCTATAATTCAAGATTTTTTTAAAAATAGTATTTACCTGGCCCACCATTAATTCATTACATGATCAAGTCAGCAAAGGTAGAGAAGTTGAAAACTCCTGCAGTAAGCTATCTCTCAACCTTCCACTTCCACTTATATGGGAATGTGTGCAGGGATAGAAAATGGTATATTCTTAGTCTTTTTGCAAAAGGAGCAGTTACCAGAATGAAGTATTCCTAACGGCAGTGGTTCTCAAAGGGTGCAGTGCACTATATTGGTGTAGCAAGTGATGATGGCAAGTGTAGCGGAAAGATCCAAGGACAGACAGAGAAACATTCGAACATTTGTGAATAGAAACCTACAGAAATTTCCATATCATGTTATGTAGCTGTAGTGTTTTATCCTCTCTAAATGTCAAATGATCATGTCATGAAGTAGTTTTGTTCTAGGTTATGAATCAAGCACTGCCAGTTGTTTTGTTTTTATCAATAAAGAATTTGGTGAGTTGTGGGCAAATTTCTATTCCTAAAGTGCAGCCTAAAGGAGCAATTCTGCGTAAACTTGCTTTGTAAATTGAACCCTTATTTAAAAAAAAAAAAATAAAAATAAAAAATAAAAAAAAAATGGGAGGGGGATAAAAATATTTCTAGACATAAACTAAGTAAATGTTCAAATTTTCAAATCTCTACCTCCAGCATTGGCATGTCACACACACATACACGAACATACACAAAAAAAACAAAAAAAAACATACATACATAGCCAGCCAGAATCACTAGAAAGCTGAAGAAACCTATATTGACAACTTGGGCTGATGGTTTCTAATTGAGAAAAAATATAAAGAGCAAATCCGGCAACTTGGAAAATGAAATTCATATTAATAGGTGAGGATGAACTATCAAACACTCGTCAGGAGAATTCCAATAGGGGGGGGGGGTTGTACTGATACAAAAGGTTTAGTAAGTGCTGCAGTTGAAAGTGAAAAGATACTAGAATGTAGATCCTGTAGATGGACAGCAATAGTATAATAGAAATTATCAGGGGCTAGATTATTTGAAACCTGATCACAAAACAATGGAGAAAATGCTTTCAGCTGATGAACATCTTATAACCATACTGTTAACACAGTGACATTACATTGGGATGTGATTTGGTGCAGAACAGCCATTGGTGCAAAACCATTACATTCTGAATCTGTTATATTGTTCACAATGGTTGATTTTCAGTTGAACCACTTGTTTCAACTTAACCCAGGGCTAAAACTGTTCCAGTAGGCTCTGATAGGTTTCCCCTTTCACACAAAAAAAGGAAAACAATTTGTGGTGTCTTTGTATCTCTGTATGTTCTGATTTCCATCTATTTATACATTACTCAAAGTCTGATTCAACCAACCAAGTATGGTTTGATATGCATACCCAATGGATCTAGGGGAACATTTGAAAGAAAAATTCAAACACCACCAAAAGAGGGCCAAGGAAAGTATCTATTTGGTAGTTTTCATAATTCATTTTGAACTCAAGTCATTTTGTAAAAGCAACTCCTGATTCCTGAGGTACACAGTGATAAAAAGAAGAGAAGGTCCAGTTCAGCACCACTTAATAGGACCAGTGGACAAGTGCTGTCATTAAAGACATTTTGCTTGAATTATTCTTTTACTATCATAATAGTAAGTGTTTTATTTTGTGATTGATATACTTTTTCAATGTCGTTCTCTATTAACTTTTGAAATTCAAGCAAACTAAACAGAAAACTACTTGAAAAATATTCCACAAAAATATTATATAAAATAAGAGTAAGAGAGAAGAAAAAACAAGTAAATAGATGAAATGAAAAAGATTAATGAATGAGTGACAAGGGACTTGAAATAATAGGCCACTGCTCCCAAATATCTTAGATCAGGGATACATGGTGACAAAATATCTTAGCACTGAAACAGCAGCACTAAATCGTACCGAATCATGGCTAACCTCAACTAACCTTGAGGTTAACCATGTATCTAATCGATAAAAAGACCTTCAGCACATCCTAGGGTCGGACAGAAACAGATTATTTCTGGCATTTTAGTAATTAAGAAACAAAAACCATGTGTTCAACGATGCGTACACCACCTGCACGAGGAGGGGGGGAAGGAAGAGCAAATTTTTTTTTTTTTTTTTTTTTAAAGTCATTTGATAACCACACTTGTAAAACATAGTAATATGGAAATATTCAGAATTCTTTTCAATAAAAAATCATAAATGGCAATTTTTGACCATTTTTGGCTTTTTAAAAAAAGATACAAAAATTCAATTATGCCGTCATTTGCAGCTGGTAAAAGATTTGGTAGTAGTGTTTTTTCAATAGCGTAACAAATCTTCCTTCCTTCCTTCCTATTTTGGTTGTTAAACATAATTGGGACGGACTGACCAAAAAGTGTCCAATAGAGATGTGTGGACAAACTTCAGAAGAAAAGACGAAAAATAGAAAAAAAAAAAACTAGCAGTAAGAAAAGGGTACAGTTCAAATGCTATTCTGGCACATAACTAGTGTAGGAGATTTTTCACATTTCGAGTAGAGGTGGAAATCATAAAATTGAAGAGATCTTTTGCAATTTATGATATCTAGGTTTCATTGTCTGATTAACTGATTATACCATGGCAGACAGCTTGGCATCCGCAGCTAATTTTGGTAATTTAATAAGAACAAACAAAAAAGACAAGGAAAAAAATCCAGCGTTTTCACTTTTTATCAATGACTAGCAATTCTTAACAAGTAGGAAGAATACTACTGAGAGAAGACCGCAGCAAAAAATATCTAACCTTTAGCACTCTGTATTCTTTTCCATGGGCGCCAATATTTTGTGCACTTACTAACTTTGAAAGCCTGTAACTTGTGTCTGAATAAAATTGACATGGCAACACAACAGTGAAATTCCAAGTGCACTGGCAGGCCAAACCTTTTGTTCTGTGAATGAAGTAGCTTACAGGGTGCCAAAGGTTAACAAAACAGTTCCAATCTCTCTTAAAAGGTTGAGAATCTATTTTCAGTTTACGCAAGATCCATAATCTTAGAGGGGGAAATATTCCGAAGTGGAAAACAAGTCAATCAATAGAAACTCAGGCAACAATCATGTTACTCCTCTTGCCTTTTGTTGGATCACTGAAGTCTGGATAAAACAAGCGTGAACATTACCAGACACAAACTAAGGGAGCAATTTAGCATTAACTTACATTTCAAATTGACTTCCAACAAAAAACAGATAAAAAACAATTTCATTTGGACGGGGTTTAAAAAAAAAAAAAAAAGAAAGAAAAGTTTTCTAAACGTAAGGAATAAATGTTCAAATTTTCAGCCCACTAGCTCCTTTGGTACATTCTATATGTGCGACACATATACAGCAAGCTAGCTAGCCAGAATTACTTGAAAACTGAAAAAACTTCTGTAGGCAGTTTGAGTTGTAAGTTTCTAATTACAACTTGAAATTAGTTTGGATTTGGTTTCTGTATCCCACATCAATAAGTCATTTTTTGTGTCCCTGATGGATGATGCATCTAGTACCAAATGCTTCAACATTCAACATTACCAAGCAAGCTGCTTTCAAGTACAGTAATAACCCACTTAGTGTAGTGTTACCATGTTTACCAATCTTTTTCAAATATCTTTTGTAATAATTTAGTCATGTTGAATTTCCGAAATAAATAATGATAAAAAATCATAATGGGTAGTCACTAAAATAACTGTAAGCATCATGATCTGGTTAATGTGTCATGAGCATGAAAATGAACACAAGAACAATTATCTATCATGTAGCTATATAGAATGACACATTCTGATATTTCACCAGCTGTGGAAAATAACTACCAATCAAGATACACATCACAAATCCAATTCAATTTTTTTGAGGTTCAACAACATTCATTTTAGAATAATTGCTGGCCCAATATTTTCAATGTGATAGCACTATTTACATTGCGGTTATAATTGTAAGCAACCATGTAAAAAAAAAAAAAAAAAGTATAATTCTAATTCATGCATACTCCCAGACACACCTTTCCAGTAAGATTTGGTGTCTATATAAAAATTGTGTGAATTTGTGTGAGTGGGGAAACAACCAACAACTCCAAATACTGAAAGTTCTTCCGAAGTGCTGAAGAAAAGTGATGAACATCACTTGACCACATCAACAATGTCAATACATAGTCTACTCAGATAGTGTTATGGTCAGTGTGTCTGCCTCAATGCAAAAGGTCCTGGGTTTGATTCTAGGTAGGAGCAAAGAGAACTCTTTATTAGGACAAGTTTCCAGTGTAGTCAGCAGCTAATGGAGTGCACTAAAAGCTGCGTAATTAGGGCGGAGGCATCTCTCCAATTGACTGCTGCGAGGGTGGTCATAAAAGAAATAAAGTCTTTGCCTCGACCAGATTGTTTATACTCCAAATTGGAGACATCTTTGAAGAGATGGATGTGCTAACTCTTTTACATCAACAATTGGAATCATTACAAAAAATGCAGACAAAATAAAAGCTTCTGCGGTGATGACATGGTTCTCAGCATAAGTGACTCGAGTTGTTCAAGGTGTAAATTTTTGGGGGGATAGGGTGAGTGGATGATATGCTTGCTACATGGGTGGAGGAGGATCAGCAATGCAAATATCATTAAGCCAACAAAGGGATAATTCAAAAGAATATATACAGCGAGCAAAGGTTGGTCTGAAAGATTCAAATGATGGCATAACCTACACAGCATCTATATATCTGGTAAAACTGCAGACACCTAGGCACCCAAGGAATTTCTCCAGGTTTTCAAGAATATTATCAGGTGCGGCAACTATCTCCTCCAACTTGCATTCATTATAGATGAAACAAGCCTTTCCTGGAAAAGAATGGCAGCCCACACTTTTATCTCCCTAGAAGAAAATGCTTCTGGATTCAAAGGCGGAAAACGCCATTCAAGCTCACTACTCGGTGTTAATCCTTCAAAGGAATTCAAACTGAAACCGATGCTCTTTTATCATTCAGCAACACCAAGACCAATGAGAGAAATATCAAAAATGCATCTGCCAGTGATTTGGAAATCAATCTAGGGTGACAATGACAGTTTTCACACCGTGGTTAGTTTTATATTTTTATATTTTTGTTCAGCAGTGATAAGATATTACAAAGAACATGACCTTGTACTTGAGGCATTGTTGGTGATTGATAATGTTCCAGACCACCTTTAGAATCTTGACACCCTTCAGGTCTGCATTTATGCAGAAGTGGTTTACACTAAAGTGGCTGATATCAACCCCTGGGAATCGATAGGACAATTGAAGGGTTTGATAAATGCCAGGTAGTTGAAAAACACAGGGAGAGGTCTTTGATATGTTTTACATCTGACATATTCTGGTTTACTTAGTATTTAATTTTCTTGTTAATCTTCCAATTCTGATAAATGATATCATGCCATGATGAAAGACTCAAAAAAAAAAAAAAAAAAAAAAAAAAAAAAAAAAGAACCCCCCCCCCCCCCCAAAAAAACCAAGACATTAGGTGCATTCTTCAAAGAGCTATATGTGAGGAAGAACCACAACTTGGACCCTCAGGTTTCCTAGGGCTGCTTTCCATCTGATTTAATAACTTCTGACTACAATTGAATCGAAGAAATCTGTGACTGTGTACTGCGATCTATGTGAAGGAACAAAATGTTATCTCACATGACAATAATGGCAGGCTACTAGACTCCCCATAAAGTCTGGCCCTTTCCAAACATGCATCTTTGGAACCGGCACTGTTCTAGTCAAATCTCGATTATTCAAAATGTTTTTTTAATATCATAACTTGAGATCCCAAGGTCTAACACACCCGAGGTTATGAAGTACTTGATGGATATGACAGAGTCTAGATTTACCAGTCGTTCGGTGATATTTATCACCTTCATTGGTCAGTTTTTGTACTCCTGTTGAAAAAAGCCAATTCCACTTGTTTCTCTATTTCTGTTGTGTTATAATGACCTGGATATAGTGGCGTTTTATTTAGCACCGCACTTTTCTAGGAACACATCTAGAGCACTAAGCAAAATCTTACCGTATTAGCACTATATTTTTTGAAAATGACCTATAAGACATTTTTGAAAATTCATCTTTTTAATCAAAAAGAAAAAACATCAAAAATTTAGTCATGATTCCATTCAACTTGATAGAGAGAGAGTAGAAATAAGTACTATAAGACATGGGTTCTCAAAAAAAGTTGACCATTTTTATTTGTACAGAGAATTCCCAAGATTTCCCTACCGACTTTCATATACAGGACAAAAGAAACTCATCAGTATATTGTTGCAAAATCCATGGGTGAGTGTAATATTACGTGGGACTGATCATCGAGTGTTAATAAATCACTTTCATTCAAAATCTAATTCAAATAATATTTTCCAAGTTTTTCGAGGCGTACATGCACCCACGTACTTTATCATTGGAAATGATACTGATGACTCCGCAGAGGATATAAGGATTGATACAAGCATATTTTTTATGCTTTGGTCATCACGATCCTCAAAAAAAAAAATCTAACTTAGATGGAAGAGGAACCGCCTAATTAATATATAATTGCCTGAAGATTTGAACAATCATACATTTTCAGTTCTCAGGGAATAGAACCCATTGATTAATATGTAATTCAATGAGTCAAGATTTGGAAATTTAACTTTTGCATGGTTTTTCAAGATAACGACTGTAAGATCACTGAACAGGTGACCATGGGGGAATACTAGATGACATGAGCTGAACAAAGCCTTGACTGGCCTGGCAACCCCAAAATGAGTCCTACTAACAATTGCCTGTGTGTACCTAATCCTGCAACAACCTTCATAGGGGTATGACCAGAGTACAATGATACATATCCAATTGAAATTTAAAATTTTAACATCATCTTGAGATGGTAGAACACAACTAAATGACTGGAAAAATAAGCATGTAACATCCCTGTAATTGTACAGTTACATATCTAAATAAAATATGAAAAGTTGTCTATGAGGTATAGGTGACCCAATGGTAAACAGCATAGAAAAGGGAATCTATGAACATAGTTCAGATTCAAATAGTTGCAAAATCATTTTCCTTGCAAATGGATTCCCTATCAAGAAGCAGGCTAACAATTAATGTGTTTCAATTAAACTAATATCCTAGTCCCAATTGCTGCTGTTATTGTGGAACATGACTTTTACGCAAGGGAAGTGTTAAGCTGTTGACATTTGCAAATGCCACACTGGCCAAGCTGAGGCGTGGACAATGATACAGATATCAGATTTAAAAAAAAAAATCCATGAAAGGTTAATTGGCAGTTTAAACTGTATTAAAAAAAAAGAGAAAAAAAAAAAAGAAAAGGTGTGTAAGTAAGTAATATAAAGAAATTATATGGTAAAGCTATGTGGAATATCAAGATAAACACTGAACTCTCACCTCATCTTTTTTATTCAACACATCTCAAATCAAGGGGAATGACTTTTGATAGAAATTACTTCCTCAGTCCATAAGATAAATTTAAAAAAAGTTCTATTCATTGAAGAGTTCCAATGTGTTTCGAATGGTTTGAGAATTCAAGAGTTAAAAATCAAGAATCATAAGTTCAACAATGCATCCCCCATCCTCATGTCCATATCAGCTTTCCAATTTCAAGTAGATTCTTACTGAAGTAGTAGTACAAGCAGTATCACTAGTTGTGGAAGTAGTAGGAAGAGGAAAGTGAGTATGGTTCATCTGAAAACCTATTTATTGAAATAAAAATGATAAGTAGGTTCAAATTAAAGCAAGAGTACAATTTTATCAGTAATTTGTTCTAGGATCTTATTGCATGGTTATTTTTTTTGATGAGTGGGCTTCAAACGTGCAAATATAACATTTTTAACAATAAAGATAGCTGGAAAATTTAGCCAATATTGGCCATTTTCAGAGCTAGTTTTAGCTATTAGTAACAAAACGATACTTGTGGCAAAAAAAAAAAAAAAAAAAAAAGGAAAAAAAAAAGCTTGATATGCTATCTATCGATCCGAACAGGTATTCTTCTAATGACATATCACCATTCTATGAGATCACAAGTGGTAAATAAAACAGCCCTACCCACTCTTCCGGTTGGAACCGACAAATAGACTGGCCAACTGAAAAGTTTCTTTTTGAGATATGCTGACACATCTAAAAAAAATGAGCATATGCTTCATTATTTTGTATCCTGGAAAAACTCATGTTACTGATAGTCAAAGACTTGTAAGGTTGGGTTGGGAACTCAGTATGACACCTTAACATTTAAAATAGAGGATTGTTATATCAAATTAAGCCAAGCCAGCATATTTCACGATTCAAGTTTATATATCATCTTTAAATGAGAAATGGTTAGCCGTTGGGATGTATGCTTCTTGATTTTAATAAGTAAACACCAATTCATTTGGTTTTAAAGTATTCATTTGCATTTCAAACTTGAGAGAATAAATAGCCAAAACAAGCACTCACCGAGTGTATACCTCTGCCAATGCCACTAAAAACTGAATGAAAATCAGTACAGTTACAATGCAGCGAAAGCAACTGTAAAAATTCTTGGATCAACCTAAAATTGATTCTTTCTTAGCTCATGGCATACCCTTCTACAAGATATCATTGAAATTAATTGAGAACCTTTGCCACAGACCATTTCCCAATGAGTGATTAGCAATTCTACAAATATTTTGGCAGATAAGGCGACCTTCATATAAAGATGAGATCCAAATTTCAATCTCATGGTTTCAACTCAATGTTTTGTCAATTTTTTGTATCTGATCTACAGAAATATGAACCTAATAAAACACATGGTATCTCAAAAGATACAGAGATACTAATTGCTCTATAATTTTCTGGAAATAACAACCTCAAACTGAGTTTTGTTTCTTATTCACAAGGTTCATCTCTTTCTGGAAACCTGTTAATTGCACACTTCCTCATACTCTGTAGCATCTTTGATCACACCACAATTTTCACGTAACAGCTTCTAAGATATATGAATATTGATTCAAGCTTGCCAATTCAGTATTTTAAGAGAGGTAGATATCTCATCCTTGTTATTTCAAACAGAAAATCTGCACAGAACCCAATAATTAATGATAATTCAATGGCAAACAGGTATCAAAAAAGTTGCTGTCTCTGTATCTTTTGAGGTATACAGAAAACTTGTCTTTATGGGATTATAACTTTCAGTATCCTGTTCTAACTAAACAATTTTTTGATTTTCAACATGGACAATTTTTCAAGTCATTATATGAATAGGATTTCATTGCAGAATAAAGTTTTAATGCAAGTACTTTGACCTACAAAAGATTCATTAAATTCCTTAAGTAGGCTGAAAATACAGAATACGTCACTTCATGACACTGAGAGAGAGGGAATAATAGAGAAACATGTACACGAAGAGAGAGAGAGAGAGAGACATTGACAAGAGAGAGACATACATAAACAGAGGCAGACAGAACACACACAACAAAAAGTGAGATATACATGGAGAAATAGAGGCAAACAAATGCAACCAAAGATGTGCGCAGAGAATGAGAGACCGGGATGCATTATAATCAAGCCCATTTTTTCAATTTGTATATAAATGGATAAAACAAGTTGAACTCCAAGCCAAACCCTTCAACTGAATCTAAATTCTTGTAAGTAATGCAAGAATTATTGGAAGATTTCTTTCCAATCTCTCAATTGTCTCAAAGAGTAGTTATAAGATGATGATAGATGCCTAACTGTCAAAACTGTTCACCACTATCATTTGGTATCACAAGCAAGTAAAATCTCTTGCCTGATTGGTATATGAAACATTCAAGGTCATTTCAAGTAGGAGGGTTTGTGAGCAGCCACAACGCTATACACCCAACTTCAGTCTAAATAAAGAGTCAAACAGAAATACTTGGAATTATTTTGAACAGCCACTTTCATTTTTATAAACCAATTGTTGGTACAAAACTAATTCTGACTTAGAATCAGTCAGGTGTGTGTGGAAAAGAAGCAGTCAATTACTACTGTACTGATTTTTAGACTACAGCAAAGTATAGTAATTTGCTCAGTTTTTAGGGGTGAAATGCTGGGGTTTTGGGGGGGAAAAACAAAAAAATTACCTCTTCATATCCTCTTTTGCCAATAAGAGGATTTTGGTAATCTTACCAACTTGAAAGGTAGTACAAATCCAAAGACAGATAATCCCCAAAATGATCTGCACTTTAGCATAAACTTACCTGGAAGAAGAAGAAAAAATACATAAATAAAATGTAATAAGAAAATAATTGCATAATTATAGAGACATAAAATAAGTAGCTTACAAAATGTAATATTTCTGAAAAATGTACATGTAATTAAATAGCAGGTATGGAGTTTTGTGGGTGTGGAGTGGGGTTATTATCACCAGCATGGAATATAGTATCAGCACACTGTTTCATGCCAAGGCAGTTTACAATCACTATCCATCAATAACCTTGTGGAAAGTATAAATTCACTTCTGCTCCAAGTTATAGGTAAATAACTGGAAAGTTTCAGCTCTTTAACCCAATAAGGTAGTCTATATCAGAGAGGTTTACTGACAAACTAAGAGCTGGGCAGTTACCATAGCTGGTCCCAAGCGTGGCTAAAAGAGTAGAGCTAGTAACCTCCAGCTGAGTGGTTGCAGCCCTTTGTGCCATAACGGGTTTAGAGGAATAAACAATAAGTAACATGTACATACATCAGAATAATCATTAACATGTCCGATTAGTTATGTGATTGTCTTTTGGCAGCACCAAATTAAGGGTGATTGATTAAAGAATTGAAAAAAGAGGGAATCACTGAATAAGTTCTCTTATCTTCAGTTGGACCATTAAAAAGTCTGAATTTTAAGAAAAAAAAATAATGTGTGAACATAGCAGGACATAAACCGAGGGACCGACTTAGCAAAAATTTGAATTGTAGATTGTACTCCTCATCAAAAACTTATCGGGTGGTGGGTAAGATTTAAAAAAAGTTCTTGACATAGTAAGGAGGGAATATTTCAAATTTCAGCCCTCAAACCTCAATGGTGCGGCCTAAATAAATGGAGATATCTATAGTCAGACCCACTTCTGGGGACCCCTCATCAAAGAGGATATTTGAGAGAAAAAAAGATTATCCGATGCAAGGGAAGCAACTCTGAATTTGGCCCCAAAAACAAAACCCCAACATAGAGGATATACAAAAATTGATATAACATGTCAAGTCCAATTGAGCACATGCACAGAGATGTGATTCACATTCTAGAAACAGGAAAACCACAATCAAGAAACCTATGTTGACAGTTTCTAATTGATTTATACTTGGCCCTATTCAAGATTCATCAATGGAGTATTTTTTGAAAAACAAAACGAGGTGGGTAGAGTTCAAGGCTAAAAGATTAGATAAGCTACAAAAATGCCAATGATAATCCTCTAACTATAGATTAACATCATCAGTTGTCAGACAGATAACTCAACTAATGTAGACCAAAATCATAGATGAGTATTAACATTTAATCAGACTTTCTCTCTCTCTCTCTCTAAAAATAAGTAGGTTATAAGTAACCATACTGCTTAGTATAAAAATGCAAATATACATCTATGCAAGGGCACAAATCAAACCTTTGCCAGCAATTGAATATTTTTGCATCAATGATTAAAAGCTTGTATAACAACAACTCCCAACTGGGTTGGCAGACTGGATTACAAAGGGGGTTAATCTGTGATTTATCTCAAGAGACTTACCTAACACAAGCATTGGAAAAGCACTGAATCAGGATATCAAGTGAGTGACTAGTATTGAACCTCCGTCTCCAAACTCCGTATTATTTCTAAATTTGATGCTTGTATTGAGTAAGTCTCTGATTAGCCCCCATTGTAGCTCTCAATATGGCAACCATGAAGCCCAAGATATAAAGTCAGGTATGTGCCTACTGGTGAAATTAGGAATGAAAAATCATCGAACAAATAGTGAGTATGATCCCCGGGGTGGGGGTGGGGGTGGGGGTCCAGAAGAATTGATAAAACCAATAACAAAAAATGCTGTTTATCAAATTTTACTTTCTTTAATTCAACACAGAATGCAGTGTTTCAACAACTCATGACCTCTACCAGCCAAGTTTGAGTGGTGTAAGAATTAGGTCACTATATGATCTTCCCCAAAGAACTCTTTCAATGAAATTCTGTGGAAGGAAGAATTGGTTGAATCTTCAAGAGGGTACAGGAATATTTTTATGATCAACAGATACTTTTTCCATTTTCCCCCAATACATTTATGTATTTACGATCATGACTGTTTGCACAATATCTCCTGAAGTTAATGTATTTCGATGGAATCTTATGGACCAGTGGGAAGTAACCAAACCAAATTTACCATGCATACTCAATAGACCTAGGAGAAGGTTTCAAAGTAAAAAGTTTGGATTTTTGGGAAAATATAAGATAATGATTGAAAATAAAACAAAATTCTATTCTACAATGTTATGATAATTTCACAAGTACAGGAATTGATTCATTTTATGAAAAATAATCAAGTTAGAGACATTGTACACTCATATATATAAGAACCGTAGTCACCAATTTCGTTCATGAACAGAAAAAAAATCAAGTAAAAATTATGAGATCAAGTGCTTCTGTTTTATGTCAGTGTATGCACACCGCCACTAGCAGGGATTTTCAAAGTATGTGTCTTAACTGATCATGATTATGATTTTTAAAGGCTACCAGAAAGAGGGAAGAAGGAGAAAAACAAGAGGAAAACTCACAAGACATCAGAATTCCAATCTTCCACTCTCAATAACAAACTGTTTGTCCTCTTATCTCAAACCTTAGACTTGATTCCCCTACCCCCGACTGTTACTAACAAAATTTTTGCAGAAAGTTGCTATAGCAAATACGTAAATAAATAAAAAGCACAGATCCATTTCTCTCAATGACCCAAATTCACCTATTTCCTCTGCTCTAACTTCATTTAAGTTTAGGACTTACAATTTATACTGAAACATACTTCTATAATTCATCTATACTTAAATATGCCAGTCATTTTTTGATGGTTACTATGCCGGTAAATACATGAATTTTTAAAATGAATTATCACCAAATCTGTCATGCCATATAACTTCTTGTAAGTATCACTTTGATAAGTTAAAGTTTCAGCCACACATTTGGATTTTGTACTTCAATTTGTTCTCATATGATTAGATGATGTGTGTATGTAATCCAATTGATGGGTTCACTAAATTCACTGAATGATTAACAGTCTTGTGTTCAAGTCAGATGCCCTTCATGTTTCAAAGGATCACTTTCAACCACCTACCCAATCCAAATTAATCTTGGGGAGAGGAATTTCAAGTAATGCGATAGAAATTATCATAGTGAAAGGACTTTAAAATAAAGGGCAAAATTGATTTCAACAGAGTATTGTATAGGTGGGAGGCAGGTGCATTTTGACACGTCCCCAACCTTGGTATTCATTTCAAAGATTCAATTTTCAAAAAAACTTCAATTATCTTGTCCAATGGGAATAAAAACTATGGGAGTAGGCAAGGAAGTCCAAAGGAGCAGGGAGAGAGGGGGTTGGTTGAATCCCAGAAACTATTTGCCACTATGTCCCGGGGAATGGATTTCCCCATCTTTAAAGAGAAATGATGTCACCATAATCCAATTCTCTTGCCTCAATTCCAGGCAGATGAATAATTCAACAAAATCTATTCACAAATATCAAGTAAATGACTCATTAGCAGTGGAGTGATTTGAGGCATACTTTTTAATGTGGTGTCAAAGTTTTTCAACAATACTGAATTATCTCCCTCTTTATTCTCTTACCAAGCCTAACACAAAATGAATATAAGAGTATGATCACTCATCTACAAGATGTAAGATTTAATCAATAAAATGAATAAAAGAATGGGAGGCTTAATATGAAATGCAAAATTTATCAATAAAATGAATATAATATACATGAACCACACGCCATTCTTTTTTTTAATATAATGAATAACAGAATATGCAAGGCTCAAGAATAAGAAATGAAAGATCTATCTATGAAATATGCGAACCAGAAGTCTTTTTTTCCCCCCCACAAATCTTAGAAATCAATAGCAACATTGTAATTGGGGGGGGGGGGTCACCGAATATTTCAATTTTATGTTTACAGTATTAACCTCTACCATCAGTCAACTAGAATAGTCAACAAAAACAGACACCCTTCCCCTAATAGTATGTTCTAATGAGGATTCATTGTATCTTCATTTGTTTTCCAGAAAAGTCTTGAAAGATTTACAACAAAATGATTTTTTTTTTTCAAGTAAAAACAAAAACAATTCTGGAAATTAGACTATAGATGCAGCAGTTCTTTTGTGTGAGAATCTAGCAGGGACAGTGTTGCCAACTTTATTCCAAGTTTACACCAAGAATTGAGTCATAAAATATCTTGAAACACAAAGAAACATCTATATTCTCCAGATATATATCTAAAATCTAGAAAACACATTGTTATTGATTAACTAAATGTTACTTCAATCTTCAACATTCATTTTATTAAAATATCGCTAGATTTATCTAAAAAAAAAAAAATAAATAAATTACTTATTGAATTAAAAATCATCTAAATGGCAATTTTTGACACCTACATTCAGATGAGAAAAAAAAAAACATTCAATTTGGGAAGATTGCACAAGGGACATAACTTTGCAACACTGAGCAAGGGAGGTAACTAACATTTTAGTGTATCAGTCAATGCTTGCACATCTAAAAAAATAACAGCCATTTATTCATTGGCTATCACACTTGACTGATTTTGATTTTACCAACCACGGTGCAAGAATTATATGTATTTACTTATGTCTGTCTCACCATACAAAACTTCTTATATATTGTTTGAACAGATATTTGACATTTTTGTATTCCCTCATATTAGTTCACACAGACCTCTAAAGTTCAATGAATTTCAATTACATTTTGTGGATGAATGGGCTATCAGCTAAAGAGGAATTTATTAGATTCGGGGGCAAATCTAGGAATGTGTTCTTGATAGAGAGATTTTCTATTATATTAAGAGGTAAACAATGACCTGAAATATTGGAGGGAGGGAAAAAATCAGATTGCAGTTACATCTCTATTATATCAATCAAATAACTGATTTTCATTCATTTATTATAACAAGGCAAGCATTGTCAGAACACTTTCTATTCAATTTTTTTCTTCATTTATTTAAATTTTCATTTACAACCATAAAGGTGTGATATTTATAACATTTCTTGACCTGTTAAGAGCGTCAAGAAACGTCAAATATCAAACCTTTACTATCACGCTCCAATAAAGTAATGAAATAAGAATTTATAAATGGCGCTAAACTCAGAAATTAGTCTGTTTCCAATTACGTTAAGAAAGAGCAATAATAAAATTCAGTTCCAAGATGAATATTCGATTAGGCGTACATTAAATTAACCACATTGGTTTCAACATGCAAGCTCAAAATAAAAGCTATCTCTCATACAAATAAAGTTTACACGTATAATTGAGTTAAGAAAAAGCAATGTTATCAATAATAAAATTCACTTCCACAATGAATATTCAATTATGTCTACATTAGATTAATCACATTGGTTTCAATAAAGAAGCTAAAAAAAAAAAAAAAAATCTCTTGGAGAAATAAAGTTTATAGATATGAGATGTCCACCTTACAATCTGATATGGTAATCATTCTAATTGTAGAAAAACTAAACTTAAAATCCATGAGAATGAGATGGACCAATATATGCGTTATTGTTGGTGGTGGTTCTCTTTATTTTATGATCAAGTCTGCAGAAATTGATCTAATGAGAAAATGGGAATGTAAAGTACTGCCAGCAGCAATCAAGGAAAGGGGGTGGGGAGCTGGTCGTCACCAACCGTGCCTTAGCAACCAACCATTAAGCAGGCTGTGATAGCAAGCTAGAAAATATTGATTAGCTCTGTTGCTGCTAACACAACGAAAGAGTGTGTGTGTGTGTGTGTTTCTTTCACTCATCAATGATTCATGACCTAAATGTAAATGCAACAACAACAACAACAAAATTGCCCAGCTTTCTTTTTCACCATTGGAGGCAAAGAGAATTTCAACTGGTTCTATACAGGGCAACAACAATAAAAGTAAAGTATTGATAGCCAACCATTGCCAAGAAGTCTCAATGGCAGAGAAAACCCAAAGCCTGCAGCAGCAGCCTGCCGCCAATGACGATGACTCTTTGGTGCAATAGCAGTAGCTCTAGCGGAATAATTAAAACTATGCAGCTCCTCCAGATTATATATATATATATACAGATATATAACCTGATGAAATGTTGAAAGGTTAAACAGAAGAAGAAAAAAAATAATTCTAGAAATAAAATTTACAAAAAGTTTGAGAAAACTTGGTTTTGAAAAGTTAAAGATTTATTACCTGTTGAAAAATTTGCGGATATATTTGAATTTCTAGGAGATCATTATCTAAGAAACTTTTTTCTGAAAACTCTTTCCTTCTATATATGTAAAGGTATATATTTATACTAGAGGCTGTAATGCATATGGTAAAGATGTCCACCAATGTTTCCATGGAGTTTGAATGGTCTCTTCATATTCTCTTACTTTTACTTCAAGACTCGAAAGTTCACTATGTCAAAACTCTCAATAGTGTAAATAACTGTCTCATCAATTTCATTTCAGGTTTTATTGAAAAGTGACTACATGAGGCTGGCCAATTTTACATGAAAGAGTTCATTGTTTAAAACGATGATTAGGGAGATATTCTTATCAGTAGAATTGATACTTTTGATTGGAAGAGTCCATAGTTACAAACACAGAAACAAACATAAAAAATCATATTGTTCATTCTATAGATAAATCAGTACAACTAAGATAACATTTTTATTAAATTTGACTAGTATTTACATTCATCTCAATTTTTAAAACTCATCTTAAAAACTTGTCAAATTTAATAACAAGAACCATAAGTTCATTGATACATCCGCCATCAGTGGTAGTAGTAGCAGATGGAGGGGGAGGAAGAAGAGTTGGTAGCCTTTCTTCAAGCCAATCATTCTCATACAGAATATTTCCATACAGCAATATTTTGAGTAAGTATTATATTCAATAAGAATCACAAATGCAAATTTTTGGCTATTTTTCTTTTTTTTTTTTTTCAATACAAGAATGTGGACCTTGGACATTCTATTGTGACATCATTATCAGCAGGTAAAAAAAAAAGAAAGAAGATATTTCTGTAGTTCAACATAACAGAGCGACTAACAGACCAAAAAGTGCCTTTTAGAAATGTGTGGACACAAGAAAAAAATGTTACAATACTTCCTCCGATAACAAAGATAATATTGTTGAATAGCATCCAAATGAATATTTGAAAACATGACAAATACTGCAAAGACCGTTCCTGTTTTATAAGAAGTGAAATGATACGTAACCAATTTTTTATGGCTGGAAACATTAACAATGTTCATTCGTAATCCTGGACTCATCCACATGAAAGTAAGAATTTTGCTGATAAAAATATTGCCAAACCATCATTTGAAATAACAGATTCTTCCACTATAACATGTCCAAGTGTCTTTAGAGGTGGGGCATTGAAATTCAAAGACAGGTAGTTCTCATTCTTTGAAAGATCCTTAATGAAATGCGCTAATAGAGAATGTAAATTGCATGAAAATATGAAAGATCTAATGCACTTTTTTTTTTCTTACAACAGAATCAAATGACCTGCTCCTTCAGCCATAGGAGTCTGCAGGTATGTGTGTGTGCACAAAAAGGGCATTTCCCATCAGACCTTATCATTGAGGTTTGCAAGTTATAGTCAATGAGTAAAGGACAATGGTGCAGTAAAATTGATTTATGTAACTAACTCAACATCCCCAGATAAAATGACCATTATTATTATTCAGTAGTGCTTGCTCCAATCCTGATATCAAATCACTGCATCTCAGTCAATTGTCAAGAGCTCTATCTAACATCTGGATCATACGGAGGTTGTACTTACCTACACTACAAATGGCTGTGAAAGTAGCATTTTTCCATGAATAGAATACCTTTCATGTAATATGGTTGCCACTAAGATATATTCTGAGCGTATCCTCTTCCATACCCACTCCCCAGAAATTCATGCTTTTTCTACTATCTGGACTAATGCCTTTCCCAAGAGCACAAGTGCCAAGTAAACACAAACACTAATTGTTCCGTCTTAGCTTAGTTCAGTGTTTCCAAAACCTTTTCGGACAACTGCCTCCTTTCAAGGCATATTTTATCAGAACTCTCTTTCCCTATTAGGTCAGTCAAAAATGATACATTGAAAATTAAATTGTAATAACTTTTTCATTACTTGCACTTCAAACAGCTTTACTGTAAAATTAGTTTTCCAAGTGTAGGATTTTGTATGTAGGAAGTATCGATTTAAATTTGTTTCCCCTTGCACCCATCACCACCCCATCTTCAATATATAACCCCCCCCACACACACACACACCTTGTTGCCTTTTAGCACCCCACCAGAGTCTTCAAGGAATCACTGGTCAAGTACATCGATTTATGCGACTGAAGAGACAGCCGATTCCATAAAGAGAGCAGAAAGGAAAGAAAACAAATGGAGAAGATTAGACAATATTTTTTCACAAAAAAAATTGAAAGGTCTTTCTATTTTCTATACTCTTTCCTTAGCAAATTAAAAAGGAAAGCAAATTTGGAGAATGAAAAAAACAAAAAAAAACAAAAAAACTAATTAAAAATTTGGCCAGCAAATCGAAAAAACAAACAAAAGTAGACTGAATTGATGAATATATAGAATATGTGCGACAGTCATCACAAACGTTGATTCTCAAAGTGAAATTAGTTGAAATTTGTCACTTGATAATTTTTGTTTGAATGATAACTCACCTTATTTTCAACTTACCAATCCAATTTATTACTTTTTCAAATCTACTGCATCAAATTTCTGATGTTGGCCAAAGTGAATTCAGGTTGAGATATATATATATATATATATATATATATATATATATATATATATATACACACATACACACACACACATACATACATAAATATATATATATTATACATATAAAATCATTCATGTTCATCAATTCAGTTTGCTTGTTGCATTTTTTAATTTGCTCAGGAAAAGTTATAGAATATCCATTCTGGATGATAGTCTTTCATTTGAGAAAATTTTTTTTTTTTTTCGTAAGAAAAAATCTGTGGATCACTAATTAATTTGAGTTTTGGTACCGGGAACCATTCCAAAGTTTTAACCTTCACTTATGTTGGGGGGGGGGGGGAAATCACACATGTGCATACAGCATGTGACGCCATTGTTGCCGACTATAGCTTTAAAATCAGGTCAGATTAGATAGTGGGATAATGAGCCTTATTCTGCTGTGCAGGCTGATAACATCTTGGCAGGTGGGAGGAGATGGATCCCTGGCTACTTATGGCACCTGAAATTCCCAAGTCAATCGCCCAGGTAGTGACCAGGCCAGATGTTGCTCAAATATGGTGATCATACGAGAAATAGTGTATCCAATGATCTGGCCATAACCACACACATACACAAAAAAATAAATCAATATTTCCAATCATAATATGATTTTCTTGAATTCAGGGAGGGATGGCACAGGACCATAAAGTATCAGACTGAACTTACTATTTCAACATTACCACACTAACCACTGCTCTTTAGCAAAAGTCCATTATAAACAGGTTGAACCTCTTCAATCTGGTAAGATTGGGACCTAATCATTCCAGAAAACAGAAATTAGCCCATTTTTTCTCAACAAAAAAATTCAAATATTTGCATGGCTTATGTTTCATGCCTATACTTTTAAGCACTAAGATCATTTTCAACAGCTCTTGGATGACATCACGAAGAATTAAAATACAGCTGAATTAACAGGACAGTTCCAACAAAACATTCAGATACAGTGTAAACAAGGTTCATTACCTTAAACTGTAAACAATGCCACCATCATAGCGGATTTAATAACTAATGGCAGCAGATTCGAATGTGCTTATCAGTGGGAGTTGCCAGACAGTAGAAAGTCAGATTGAAAATGTTCAACCAGTGTAATTAAGTTATGAAAAACTTTAAATACCTATCATATTAGCATTATTAACCAACTTAGAGGTGCAACCAATGGGAGTGGGGAGTTGATATTCATACCAGTTTGTAAAGGAGATTTTCATAAATATCACTCAAATGTACTGTTTAGATGCAAAAAAGTTGGCAAATGTCGAGATTTAGGGCTTTCTGACAGGAGCAAAAATTTTTACCAATAATGAAACACCTCCCTGTATATTCTCCTAACAAAGCTAATATGAAAGTAAAAAAAACAAAAAAGTATAATCACTTTTCAACATGATGCAAAACAAATAAAACAATAAGTGAACCATAACAATACTAAATGCAAGATCCATTTAAAAAATTGAATATAATGTGAACAATATGAAAAGGGAGTCAAACATGACCAATTTTCTATTGATAATAACCCATTTAATACATTCATCATCATCATCATCATTTTGTAAAACACTGTTCTAAAAGTGATTCTACATTTTTTAAAAATCATTTTTTTTTTAAGGCAAAAATTGCAGCATTTTCCTTTTTTGCAAAAACCAAAAAACTACTAAGGAATGTATTCTAAGAAATCATAATTGCATTTTTTAAAATAGTGTGGGAGAGGGAAATAATTCAGTATTGGTAAAAAAACTGACTCCATGTCAAAAAGTATGCCCAGAATCTCAGCATTTGTCAAAGCTTTTTAAAATTCAGTAGTTCTGACCGAATAGGTAACTGCCCCCTTGACACATTCCCAGGAATGGTCGTTTGCCAAAAGTCATAGCAATTATTAATCATGACAGAATTGGCAGGCATGGTAGGAAGCTTGCCATTCACCAAATAGTATCAACACAAATAACATAAAGCAACAAGAATGGATGGATGTCCAAGTCAAAAATTGGTAAACAACCATAGGGAAAAGGTCACAGGTAAATTTTGTCTCAGAGAATCAGTAATTAATGAAGCACTCTTAAATTCATGAACTGCTCCCAAATACTGTAAACCTCTTCAATGAATGGAATGAAAAAAATGGAAATCTTACAAAATTGATTTAAAAAATTACTTCAAGCACAATGGAAGTAACTTCAGAAGTTATTCCACTTAAATCAAATTAGAAACTGAAGGAAGAGAAAAAGCTGGAGAAATTTGCCTTACAATCATGTCTAAACGAGAGTAAAAAAAATTCAGCTGAAACTGGAATGGCACCCATTTCGTGGGTAGCATTGTCTGCATTCAACCATCAGATTTGACACTGGAAAAGCCACATTGACATTCTACATCTTAACATCTCTTGGTGTCGATTTCAAGTTATCATCTGAGTGCTTACTAACAATGAAATTGTCAAACTTAAAACTCCAGCCAGAACAGTTTGTGTTCATTTCCCACTAATGCCCATGAGAAAGTCATGATTTCATTAATCCCCAGCTAAGGGTAAATGTATGGCAGTCCATCGTGATCATCTATCTGGCTAACATACCAGTCCTGTAAAAACCCACAATCGTTGCAAATAATGATTCAGTCTCAATGAGTTTTTCGAGAAATAGAGACAAAAAACACTTGTCATGCAACACGAAAACCACCTTCTTCCACTTGCAAGCCTGAACCAAACAAACAACTGTATTTTCAGTACAATGGTCCCTCTTTATGTCAGTGTTGGGGTCCAAGAAAGACAACTGGATTATAACTGAATTGCAGATAATTCAATTCAATCATAAAATCACTGGTGAATGAAGGTATTTCAATCACAGAACTTGTTTTTGGACATGAGGAGCAAATGTTAAATCTTCAGCCCTCTAGCTCCTTTGGTACGGCCTGCATGTGTGACTCATGCAGAGATAGTCAGCCAGGTAGAATTACTCGACAATTTTGGTTTTTCATAGTCAAAAAGAGGAGAGCTGAGCTAAATGATTGTAGAGTGGATGGAAGGTTTGCGGTGGGGCAGAGCAGAGTCAGGTGGATTGGGGGACGGGCAGAATGTCCAAATCTCAACAGAATGCAAATTGGGAAATGGGATTCAAATTCTCATCATAGTGCTGATGACATTTTCACATAGAAAAAAATATGAATTTAACCTTTCGTAAACACAGTGCTATTTGCTAGTCATCCTGTCATCAGTGACAGAGAAAAAGAAGAAAGTGTGAGCACTAATGGCGTAACTAGTCCATTTTTACTAAAAAAGCACTCAGAGAGCACATACCTCTGCAAAAACTGTACACTAATTATAAAACTGAATGAAAATAAAACATTAAAAAAAACAAGGAACAGAATGAAATATGCAAACATTGAGTAATTTCTTTGAATTGAATATTTTTATTATTAGTTTAAAAAAAAAAAAAAAAAAAATACCTCAATTGGAAACAAAATTCCTGGATCCGCCCCTGAAATCAATCACTTTGTTCGCAGCTCATGGTTCACCCTTCCACAAGAACTAATAGAGATATCATGTGGACAGACAGATGGATGGACATGAGTGAATATATATATATATTCCAACTTTTAGGGCAGAGGTAAAAAACCAAGAAAGGTTTTCAGCATCTACAAAAACCTTTGGAAGATAACACTGGGTAAGTTTTGGGGGTTTTTTCTGATTGATTGTATGGGCGTTGCTTGGAAAAAAATTGATAAGACGGACCCTTCCTGTTGCCAACACAAAAATCTTTGCACTAGTTTGGCTGCCAAAAAGCACAAAAAGAAAAGATTTTTAAAAAAATATCAAAATATTCAAATACTTCTGCATTGATTTACCAACCATTGAGATTTGCACATTTTCAATCATGCAAGAAAAACAATTACACTATCCTGGTCACAAAAGAAATGTTTGGAGGGAATAATAGCCATTTTATCTATCTATCTATATTTTTTTTCACATACAAGCAATCAGAAAATTCACTCATTATCCAAGAACAAAAATTGCATTGCAAAGTATAATAGAATTACTTTCATGCTTACATATCTTGATGATTTCTACCCAAATCACAAAGCACTCAGAGAGCACATACCATTGCCATACACAAAATAAATATAAAACTACAATGACTGTAGGCAAGGTGACTGGAAGTCTAGATTTCCCATATTCAACACTAGATTGTTTTGATATATGAAAAAATATCTAAGGAAAAAATTTGCAAATCAGCCCTAAAATTCAATCAGAGAGAAATTCTGGAGATATTGTATGGACAAACACAAGTGAATGTATACTTCTCTCCCAACTTAGTTGGCATTGCTAAATAAAGGCTCAACATTATAAAATCATAGAATGTAAATTTCTATTTCTTGACCTTCTGGAGCATACAAGCTGAAAATCTATCAGCTCGTGTGATAATTAAAAACCAGAAAAGGCTGCGAGGTGTTTATCTGATGCAGCAAGGCGTAGGCTGCACGAACACGGGAGACCTTGAGAGGTAGATGAAAGCACTTATCATAAGAAGGTTAGATTCAAACTAGGCTGCCTACTCAACTCTGATGCACAGTGGGTTAAATTCCATCTCACATTCGAGGTGTTGGTATCTGCATGGTGGGTCATTTTTGATACCATTCTTTTCATCTTATATCTAGTAGCAAGTAAGTTTATATTCTGTCCCATTATAGTGTTCAGTACCCAGGTTGTTCAACAGAGAGTGGAGTTGTTCAAAATGGAAGAAAGAGAAACATGCTTCAAAGAGTTAAAATTGGTATCAAGAAAAGAAAAAGAGGACTCTTCTGAAAATTACCATAGAAAATGCAATGTTTTTAAAGATGTGTAGAATACTAGACAACCGTGCAACCTGTTTGATAGAAAACTGATAATCTGATATGACCAGAATGAACCCTGATTTTTTTTTTTGCATTTGCAAATAAATGAATTGAGGAAACTACTCTATCCTTTGACAAACTGCATATAGGTAAGGAGCGAGTACGAATGCAAATTCAACAGTATTGTTTTAGTTGCATATCAACCAGATTTTTCCCCTTCGAATTGTTGCATTTTAGGTATAATTATTTTTCACTTCTTGCTACCAAGTGCCATTTTGGCTACTGAGAGATTACAGATAAATAGAATGAGAATTTCAGTATTATATATGTATATATCTAGTAGTGATTGAAGTGAATGAAGAGCAAGTAGTCTTCAAGTCAATTGATTCTCATACTTGTAAAATATCATGATATAGAACTATTCTCAGAGTATTATTTTCAATAAAAATCATAAATGGCCATTTTTAGCGTTATTTTCACCTTCATCAAATGCAAAAATGTCATATATAAACAATCTATGATGACATCATAATTTGGTTTCCTAATGATACCACACTTGATTACATCACACCTCTTCCTTCCTATTTCTGTTTATCGTAACTACAACAGAACGTCTTATTGGGGTGTGTGTAGATACATCTAAAAAGAAATAATTATCTGAATAAAATTATCTGCCATTGATCATTTGGTGAATTCTTCTGATTTTTCTTACAGTGAGAGTTTCACTGTTAATTACAAGCGGTCCATGAATTTAAGAGTTAATGGCTTTATCGAGAAAGAGCAATCTTTGTTTTATACAGGATACAAAATAATGACAACAAGCATTATTTCCTCCGCACAGGTAATTATAGTGAACAAGACCATCCTTCTGTTGGAAATACAGTCAAAATAAATGTATTATTGTTGAGAGTACAATAGAAATTCCTACTTGTAATGATTCCAAGTGACAGTCTCATTTCAGGGTTTGGTTTAATGACAGAGCACAACATACCTTGTTAGCCTATCACTTCAGGAAGAAAAGAAAACTTGAATTCAAATTTCAGAAGGGAAAAAAAAATCCATGTACTTATACATTTCATCTAAGTGTTCAAGAGAGGCAACCAGTGGATAAATTAGGTCAGAACTGAGAATCAAATTGCATACATTGTAACAATAGTTGTTCTCGAACAATAGACATTGAGATTATATATATATATATATTACATACACACACACAAGAATGAATGGCTTTGACAACTAAGATTTTTGGGAGGTTTTCCACACCAGTAAGATCATACATGGCGAAGCCTGCACGTGGAATAACACTCTACCCAGAACAAAGAAGTTCCAAAGTGGAGTGTGACTTGACCATGATTGATCCTCACCCTTTAACCCAAGGGTTGGTCCTAGACCACTGAGGTAGTGCAAATAGGAGCATATATACATATACAGCAATGTTTTGACTTAGATGCATGATTTGAAATAATATGGTTAAGATATTGCTGTACAAATTAATGTAACTAAATGTAAGTTGGAAAAAAAAACAACAAAAACCCATCAAATTATAAAACCTTGCATGATATGGTTTTTAACAGTATGGAAAATTTTGGAAATAATCAGCTCTACTCAAGTTTATTTATATATATATATATGTATATGTGTGTGTATGTGTGTGTGTGTAAATTCATAATACAAATAGCCCCATGCTTTCATATGCATTACACAAGAATAATATGTGAATCAAAATTTGGCTGTTAGTCAAAGTACAAGTGAGATAAATCAAAATAAATAAAAAAGCTCAACAGTGTATCAAAGAAATGGTACACGTGAGAACATTGGCAAACAAAGTTTCCTTAAATTCTATGATAAAGTAGTTTCACTATTCAATAGCATTGATATTCTTCATCTGTTGTTTCTAATATGGCAATCTAGCCAATATGTTCTTGGATCTCCTACCAGAAAAAAGAAACACTGGGTGCAATATATCCTTGAAGAAAGCTGAAGAACATCTTTCTTTTTTTTAGTTGCAAGATTGATACATTGATGAAACTAGAAAGCACTCAAGGAATGCATACTTCTGCTATTGCCAGGGGAAGTAATTGAGCATGGATCCACTCTGCTCCACTCACCTATTGCCCAACCTTCCAAAGAATTCCATTGAAATTCATAGTGAACTTACGTTGATATCATGTGGTATGAACATATAACTATGAGGTAGGGAAGTAATTATGCACAGATCTGTACCAAAATTTAATAAGTTTTTTCTATAGCCTACTACCCACAATTGAAATTCATAGAGAACTTTTAGAAATGTGAGGACAAACAGGCAAGTAAAAAAAAGTGAAAATATACTTCTCAGTTGGCAGGGGAGAGATATTTTCTTTTCAAATGCTGAATACAAGCAAACAAGAGTGAATATTATGCACCAATGTCTTCTGGCTTGAGGAAGTACCTTCAAATCATAGCATTATATCATTTTGGTAATCAAAACTTCAGCCATGTATAGGTCTGCTATCAAACCTTTATGGATTAGCAGCAGCTCAAGTATGCCATGAAAGGAACAGATTATAAAGTGTGTATTCATCAGTAAATGAAGATTTATTTGAACTGAAGAATAGCCATGACTCTTTGGTTTAGAGCAGAGTGACTTATTTTGTAAATTCCTCTGTCGGTAACAATTGATTCAGTGGTTTATTTCAATAAGAAAAAGAGTGAAATCTCATAGAAATTGTACCATGGATTTATTCAATTGGTCCAATTGGTATTTAAATAATAAATGATGGGAAAATTTAGAAGAAAAAAAATTACTGGCATAAGTTATCTTCACTTTACATACAAAGATACTATTATCAATTTCTTTTTTCAGAAAAAAACATTTGATGTCTACATTTCTTTTCAGTTTAATTTTATTGACATGAACTCTGCACGGGAAAACCCCCCAAAATTATGAAGTTTCAGTATATTCCTGCCTTAAAAAAAATTTGATTTTGAGATTATGTTCACTGGCAGAGTTGTTGCATTTCAATAGAAGCATTAATGTATCCAAGGGTAGTGAGGTGATTTGTGATTGTTGAGTACACATATTTTACAGGGGGGTTATGCTACTCATAGGTATACAGAAGAGCTGCGTAGCTGAACAGTGAACGTTTCATAAAAGTAGAATCTGAAATCAGAGTTCAGACTCCAGATGAGACAGTGTGTTAACTTGAGTACAAATGCCATTGGGAAAGCCATGGATCTATGTCTTCTCCCTGAAGTATGTTTAAATAGGAGGGTGAACTGGGTTTCCTAGCTAGAGTTGGCAATCAGTCTAGGAGACAGACAACTCATTCTAACTAAACTGAAGAGGGCTGGGCTATCTTTTAATTGACTCACCAATGATGGAATTATTTCTGGTGCTCTAACAACCCTGTACTGGGTTTAGAGATAGGTTAAGATCAAGGTGTATAGGGTGTTTGGGTAGATTCGAACGCAGGAGAGCAGACCAATAAAAAAACACACCTGGCTCAGGTTGGAGGAAAGCCTTTACACATACTATCAAGTAGTATTTACAGCTGGAAATAAATTCAACTAAAAGTGCTCGGGGAGCACATACCTTCGCCAATGCTGTGCAAGACTGAAAAACTGTATACTAATAGAATATTCTCACAATATGCATATGTGTAACTTCCCTTGAAATTCAATCTTAAAAAAAACCCAAAAAACAAACTTATTCCATGCATGATAATGAAAAGAATCATTGATCAGTCCAAATATTTGTTTACTTCTTCAGTATCCCATTGCTCACTTTTCTACAAAATTAGAAAACTTTTGGAAATATTGTGTCGACAGATGGAGGGATGGACAGAAAGACAAACACTGGTTTATACATATACCTCTCCAACTACATTAGCCAAGGTGAAGAACAACTGAATTCAGGTGAAGAAAAAGAAAAAGAAAAAGAAAAAAAAAAAAAAAAATGTAAGTGTAGTGTTTGGATCTGATAATGCAAAATAAAAATTTCTCCACGAATGAATTCAATAATTTTTCTTATCAATGAAAAAGGAAAAAATTTTATGATTTTTGATACTTTACTATACAAAATGACCAAAAAGAGGCCAAATGATTGATTTACTGATTGAATACCTTCAACAAAAAATATTGAAATGATCATTCAGTCAGATTTCTTCCTCTCAGAAACAAAATTTTACAAAAGTGAAACCCATTACATTTCAGAATAGTGAGACGAGTCGAATTTGGTCAAATGCAAAAGCTGGAATGGGTGTAGAGCAACTATTCTCAATAGGAGTTGTATGTAACCCCCCGATGCTATAGCATTATTGAAGAGAGCTAAATAAATGAATGTCAATCTGTTTGTGTAGTATTTGTTAGACAAGGAGCAGGAACCAGAGAAAGCTCTGATGGGGACTGTTGCAAGAAAAAAAAAAAAAAAAAAATTGAGAATATCTGGTGAATGGCAACTGGCATCATTAATTGTTTGATAACAAGGAAAGATACTCATCATAGAAGGTTAAAGTGGGGTGAATCAAAGTTATGAGAGAGCCAATAAGAAATAAGTGGTTTGAATCCTAACAAAATCCTTGTTTGGAGGGATTTAGGAAGAAAGGACCATGATAGAGAATCGTGGTGAATCCTGGGAAAGGTCTATGTCCAACGATGGACGTTAAAAGACTGATGATGATGATGATGATGATGATGATGATGATGATGATGATGATGAAGAAATATAAGACTGGCTAGTAATCCACAAGACCAAAAATGCAGAAACTTATTATCATATTACTAGATTGTGTAGAATAATTATCCAAATACAATCAATTCCTTAATTCAAGAACTGTACAGCTCTTCAAAGGAAAGAATTTAAGAAAATTAAACTCTTTGTAAACTGAATAAAAAATTATCTAGAAGTGCAAGAATGATCATCATAAGTTATTCCCCTTGATTTGAAACTTGGATTTTTCCACATGACTTTGAGAGTTAACTCTTTTCACTATTTTTATGTTGTTCATTGAAGAGTCCCACTGTTAATTTCAAGTCATTTATGAAAATAAGAGTTGATCTACTGTGTAATCAACGGATTTCAAGCTATCATTCAGCACCAAAAGAACACAGGATAAATTGCTAACAAGTTGGCTTTCAAGTGCTCTTAATTTTTTTTCCTCTCAGCAAGGAGTGCAATAGGATGGGGTGTATTTTCTTATAACATAAAAGATGTACAGTCAAAGTTCATTTTATTTCATCAAAAGAAATCAGTGTTGGTTATGTTATTATCCCTCAAGAATGATAATCCATAACAACAAGTAAGAAACATAACGTGTTCATTGATACAGTATTGTCATTCAAATATCAACTGATTAAACTAACTGTAGAGTAAAGAATAGTAAGAGGTGTGTAAAAACAAAAAAATTATAAAATGGTGAAAGCAAAATTGTGTTGAAAATCGTTCAAATAGGAACATCACAGCATTTGTCTACCATGAAGAAAATTAATCTCAGTTTGTGCACTTGACTTTCATGCAAACAATTCATTTTCATTGAACTTTTCTCTCCATCAAAAATATTTTTTTTTACTACTTATTATTTTTTTTTCTTTATATTTCTAAACTTTTGGGGTCAACATTTTCGTGAACTAATTACCCCTACTTCACATGATCAGGATTATTGACATGCACAGAAATTCCCACATTTTTCCTGACAGGAAGACTTCTCAGGCTTGATAACCGGCATTGAGTCATCATTGGCAAAATTGATAACATCGCATTCTCCAATGCATGAAGATATATGTTCAATGTTGTGTGCCTAATCATTATTATTAGATCAAGTACTTAGTAAATCAATTTGACTAGATCTTACCACCATCTTAATAAGAAACATCGAAGTTGTTGGCTTTTTTCTTTCTTTGTAAATTCGAATACATGCAGCAAAAAATAGTATGGGCATCTATCCCAATAGAAAACAAGGGAAAACATTCTTATTAAATTTTAATCATGTTTAAAATAGGATTTCAGAGATTTTTAAAATTGCGTGGTCACCCTAATTCTTTAGTGTACAACACAAAACTAGGCTTTTCATTAATAATGGAGAATTTACATCAAATGACAATAAAAGATACAGTAGAATCAATACATAAGCCAGTAACATACATGTTTAATATTGCTATTGAGTATTATGTACAGTATACACTGCAGATGTATACTGTCCCATAAGTTTAACTGTATAATCGCTTTGTTTGCATTTTAAAAGCCACTATGTCTGCTCACATCCGTAATGCCCTGTCTGCCAATTGAGGTTTTTCAACCCTATTAAAACCATATGGGACCTCAGACGTATGTGAGGTAGATACCTGTCCCTCATCTAAATTTGTTGGCTGAGGCAAATAATTGATACTGGTAAGGCCAATCTTTTTCATCCAAGTTAATCCGAAACAGCAAAAAAATTTTTTTTTGCAACTGCTGAACCAGAAAATCAGTTTTCACTATCCTCTACTGACCTTGACCTTTTTTTTTAGCTCATCAGCCTATGTCAAAACTTGTGGAAAATACATGCCCTCAGGGGGTTTATATATTTTTAAATAATATGAATACTAAAACAAAATTGAATCCCAATCGAAATTTATGCACTGAAAGTAAAAAAAAAAAAAAAAAAAAAAAAAGAAAAAATTGAATAATAATTTCAACTAGTTGAAATACACTCTTACTTTGTCTTAGCTCAGTGGAAAAAATCTCATATGATAATGATAGCTGTAATAGCCTTTAGAACTTCAAAATTCTAAAAATGCATTCTTTTTGCTTCTAAAAATCATGGAAATTATAGTCTATAATCATTTATGGTGAAATATCTGAAGCCTACAACCATTTTTTGAAGGGGTACAACGGAATTTCAAGTGAGAAACTATGCCAGAGAGGTTGAACAAATTTACATCATTATGAAAGAAACCATATTTTTGGAGTGTCCACAAAAAACTAGCCACTAATAATGGCTTGTGAGAACAGCATCTTTTATAAGGAAATACAGGTGAGTGCTCGAAATATTCAATTACTTTCATACTTCCCTCAGCTTTTATCCACAAATGACTATTCAACAAATATGCAGGCCAATTTTCCAACAAATTTTTAGGGGCTTCAAAAACTCAAACTAAAATCATAGCAGTAAGTAGATATGAAATTCTCAGTTGGCTTGTAAAATTTTCAATAAATCATGGACAACATGAAAACTTCTACAGCAAATTATTCTAAAAACTTGACCTTTATCAAGGGTATCAAGATTTTGTGCACTTAAAAGTTTTGAAAGCCTGCAACTCATGTGTCTGTTAATGTGAGAATGAAACTGACATTCGTTTGATGATCAGAATCGACTGATGGTAGGACTAACTTTTTGTTCTGAGAACAAAGATGTCTAAACAAAACTATAGATTGAAAATAAATAAATAAACAAAAAACAAAAATACCTCAAAATATTTCAAGATTGGAGAAATGACCTTTGAAAATTGACAAAAAAAAAAAAGTCTGAGCAACCTACACCCAAATTTTGCCAATTATACTTAATAAAACAAAAGTGGTTAGTTAGTGGAAAAAAAAAAAAAAAAATAGATGAATAAAACCTCAGAGATGTTAGTAGTACTGATCATGATCAGAGCTGGAACGAGGCATTAGCCATCCAAGCAGCTGCTTAGAGGGCTGTGGCCATCAGAGGGCCTCCAGAAACATCCACATGAAATCCAGCTTAGGGTCGTATAAAAGCTTAAGCCAGTCATTATAATCATGAGGATGTAGGGAGAGGAATTTCATAAATGGAAATATTTTTACAAGTCAATGAAATGAATTAAATGAAGTTGCATCCAGTGTTGCATGACAAATGATGCTATTATTTTGGTCTCTATTTCTCAAATGATCCATGGAGAGAGACCCTTTGTAGTAATTGTGACTTTTTAAGGGATACTAGCCTGACACCCAAGATTGACTGCCTTGTAAAGCTAAGGAGCTCTGACTGTGCTGCATTACCAATAACAGGAAAAGGGAGTGGATTCATGCCTTTCCCGAGGACATTTGCAGGAAGTGAACTCACTCCCGGCCGAAGTTTGAACTGCTTGCTCATTTGATTCTCTGTGCTGTTAACCATGAGGCTATCCGCGTCTAAAGGTACAACTTGAAAATCTTTCCAGTCAAACAAGGAAGACAAGAGAGAAAATTATTGCAAAATTGAATCAATCATGTTTCCTAAGGTCTTAATGAAATTACACATTTGAAGCGGCTTGAAATTAGGTTCAAGTTGAATCTTAACAGTAATCTTTTTACTTCCGCTGTTGTCATCTGCAATTTAATCTATTTGCCCATTGTCATCTGCAATTTAGGATAATTGGAGGAACAAGTAGGAATTCTCACAAACCAGGATATACATTCTCAGACAGTTTCTAAGAGGAGAACAAACACGACCAATCCTAAAAGGCAATGGAAATAGAGAATTTGGAAATCAGGTTGGGTGGTGGGTATCATCAACAGATAAATTATAAGTGTAGGAGACAGTTCGAAAATGTTAAAACAAAAAGTATAGTTATAACTTGATTAGTGCACTTGAATTGTTCCAGAATTTTCTGTATTGTTCAAAACCAGTGTTCATGGTCTTACTATAATTCAATGTGCTTATTTTCTCAGCTTATACTTGAAGTACATTAGTTAACAATACTCCAACCGCATGATTCAAGGTATTTCTGTATCTTAGGAATGATAGTCAAAGATCAGGAAGAAAAACAGAAAGTCTACTTCAACAGCAGATGCAGGTTAGAACCCCACCTCTTATACACCCTCACTAACATATACATTGATTAGTGCAGATAATTTGTTCCATACACAATGCAATAATTCTCCTGCAAAAACCATTCTGAATATTTCTGGGACTTGACACAAAAATCACGTGAATCTAATTGCACAACTGTTTTCTGACTTAGAATTCTGCAATTTGGCATAAGATTTAGCCTCAAGTTCTTTTAAATTTGTTGCAATTACATAATTGCCAGGGTGGATCAAAAGTATTAACATTCAAGTGATTGTTAATCAAGTGCTGCCCTAGTGAGGCTAAGTGTTAACTCATAGTCAATTGAGTCTAGAGAGGAAATAGGTTTTCTCCAAGTAATAGCAAAAGGTCCTCTTTAATAGAGAAAATACTTTCAATAGTTTTCTATTTTTTATAAGGGTGAAATTTGATACTAATCCATTAAAAAGCACTGAAAGTACATACTTAAGCCAAGGAGAGACAACAACTGAAAAAAAACAAATTAAAATCAGTTCATATAGCTATGATGTTGAAGAGGTAACTGTACGTTTGGATTTTCTATTTTTTGGACTATTGTCTCAATATAAAAAGATTTCCTTATTAGAGAGGAAAAAAAGAAAAAAAATTTTCTTGATCACCCCACCAAATTTGATCAACTATTCCTTAACACATGGCCCACCCATCAACCAGATGTTATTGAAATTCATTAAGAACTTTCAGAGATAGTGTAGACTACTGGGAATACATCTTCAAACTTTGTTGGCAAAAGCAAGTAACTGTAGCACACATGATATCAAAGAACATGTCTGGTTTGTCACATGACCAACATCTTTTGGCAAAAATTGATAAAAGGAGTGATAAGTTAATTCTCACATCTTTTGTTGAGCAGTGATCACTAAAATGTCCGAATTTTAAAAAAGCAAGCATGAACAGACATAGTTAAGGAACCAATCTAGCATAAAACTATATTGTAAATTGAAGTAAAGAAAAAAGAAAGTTCTTTCTAGACATAATATGGAGTAAATGTCCAATTTTCAGCCTTGTAGCTCCATTGATGCAGCTTTTAAACAAAACATAGATAGCCAGACAAAAGCACTTGAAAACTGAAGAAACCATGTTGACTGGTGAGTAGTTCTGTTATATGGTTACTAATTATATGATCATCATTAAAAAAAGCCAAGATTTTAGCATTCCTTATGCCAGTGGCTCAAACTGCAGGGCTCTCATCAAAGAACTATTTGCAAGATTAAAGAAAGAGGTTAATTTCATCCAAATTGATAACACAAAATATTTGTCCAAATTAAATTGTTGAGGGATATGTTACTTTGACCTGGCAAGTGAATTAAGAGAAAAATGACAAGGTCAGCCTCTTTGTTTTCAGGGAGGGGAAAGGAGAGAGAAAGAGAGGGGGGCAGAAAGAGAGAGAAAGAGAGGGGGGCAGAAAGAGAGAGAAAGAGAGGGGGGCAGAAAGAGAGAGAAAGAGAGAGAAAGAGAGGGGGGCAGAAAGAGAGAGAAAGAGAGGGGGGCAGAAAGAGAGAGAAAGAGAGGGGGGCAGAAAGAGAGAGAAAGAGAGGGGGGCAGAAAGAGAGAGAAAGAGAGGGGGGCAGAAAGAGAGAGAAAGAGAGGGGGCAGAAAGAGAGAGAAAGAGAGGGGGCAGAAAGAGAGAGAAAGAGAGGGGGCAGAAAGAGAGAGAAAGAGAGGGGGCAGAAAGAGAGAGAAAGAGAGGGGGACAGAAAGAGAGAGAAAGAGAGGGGGACAGAAAGAGAGAGAAAGAGAGGGGGACAGAAAGAGAGAGAAAGAGAGGGGGACAGAAAGAGAGAGAAAGAGAGGGGGGCAGAAAGAGAGAGAAAGAGAGGGGGACAGAAAGAGAGAGAAAGAGAGGGGGACAGACAAAGGGGGGACAGAGAGAGAGGGAGAGGGGGGGACAGAGAGAGAGAGAGAGAGAGAGAGAGAGAGAGAGAGAGAGAGAGAGAGAGAGAGAGAGAGAGGGGGACAGAGAGAGGAGGGGACAGAGAGAGAGACGGGGGACAGAGAGAGAGTCAAGAAATGAAAGTTTCTAAACTCTTCAAAAACATGACCAGCTGAAGATGCTCCATATCTGAATGAAAATGTCTCAGTAGGCTTCTGAAATATATCTACAGGACACATTCATCCCAGCAGTTATAGAAACTTTGGGAGGAATATATATACTTCGGAAGAATTAAAAAGATTTTACACGAGTCCTGCCTGCGCTTAAAACTTGGAATTACAAATATTTCTATCCCAGAAGCCAACGCATTTTCTTTTCTTGCCCATCAACAAGTGGATGATAGAGCACACATGCAAATGATTACATTAAATGATCTTTCCATTGCAATTCATAGAGATGCAGAGAACATGGTGCAGAAACTCATTTTTTAACCCAGATTTTCCAATCCTACATCATAATAGGGAATACAAATAGTAATTCAGATGAGTAACTTCTGATTTAAGTTACTTCCCTTGCATGTTTTGGTGATTTTCAAAATGTTTCTTCAAATCAATTCACTTCAGTTTTACTTTATTCATCCCATCCATTTAAGAGTTTCACAGCATTTACAAGCAGTTTATCAATTTAAAAGTTATGGAAATAAATTTGTTTTTTTCACGTTTGAAGTTCACAAACAATTCAACATAATGTTCGACAAAGCAGCAGATTCATTACTTATGTAAAATTATATTTCTAGAGGTCTGATCATTTTCTTTGGAGTTCAGCAACTGTTTCTGAGGTAAATTTCAACCTTGGCAACATTTCTTTCTACTGCTGAATGAAAAGATCCTCTTTCTGTAGAAATCAGACAGATCTACAAGTTGCAGTCAGTCAGAAAGAAGAAACATCACGTGACATTACACCACTGGGTTGCCATAACAACACAAATATCTCACTTCAAGCATCTCTCCACATGCACTGATGAAACCAGGTGAGACTGAGGAATTCTCATTGATATGCCACTGTATCTTTGGATTCGGCAGGAGAGCAAGAATATTCGGCTATAAAATTGTGCTTCTGAGAAAGAATTATCAGTAGCCCAGACAGAATCAAGTGTTTTCAGAGGTTTTGCAATACAGTGATCTTCATTTCAAAGTTAAATGACAGCGATAAAGATGTATCATTTCTCAGATCTTCGCATACAGAACAATGAACATTCAACATGTCCACTGCCACTTAAGAAACCGAGTCTAGTGCATTGGCATGGATATCAAAATAGCCTTTAATAAAACTGTAAAATAGACAAAAGAGAGATTCAGAGATTTGAAGATTCAGAGAGAGTGAAATTCCGAGATCCAAAGAGAGAGAGAGAGACAAGTTCCGAGATTCAGAGAGAGAGAGAGAGAGAGAGAGAGACAAGTTCCGAGATTCAGAGAGAGAGAGAGAGAGAGAGAGACAAGTTCCGAGATTCAGAGAGAGAGAGAGAGAGAGAGAGACAAGTTCCGAGATTCAGAGAGAGAGAGAGAGAGAGACAAGTTCCGAGATTCAGAGAGAGAGACAAGTTCCGAGATTCAGAGAGAGAGAGAGAGAGACAAGTTCCGAGATTCAGAGAGAGAGAGAGACAAGTTCCGAGATTCAGAGAGAGAGAGAGAGAGAGAGACAAGTTCCGAGATTCAGAGAGAGAGAGAGAGAGAGACAAGTTCCGAGATTCAGAGAGAGAGAGAGAGAGAAACAAGTTCCGAGATTCAGAGAGAGAGAGAGAGAGAAACAAGTTCCGAGATTCAGAGAGAGAGAGAGAAACAAGTTCCGAGATTCAGAGAGAGAGAGAGACAAGTTCCGAGATTCAGAGTGAGAGAGAGACAAGTTCCGAGATTCAGAGTGAGAGAGAGAGAGAGACAAGTTCCGAGATTCAGAGAGAGAGAGAGAGAGACAAGTTCCGAGATTCAGAGAGAGAGAGAGAGAGAGAGACACAAAGTCCGAGATTCAGAGAGACACACAAAGTCCGAGATTCAGAGTGAGAGAGAAATTCCGAGATTCAGAGTGAGAGAGAAATTCCGAGATTCAGAGAGAGAGAGAAATTCCGAGATTCAGAGAGAGAGAGAGAGAGAGAATTCCCGAGATTCAGAGAGAGAGAGAGAATTCCCGAGATTCAGAGAGAGAGAGAGAATTCCCGAGATTCAGAGAGAGAGAGAGAATTCCCGAGATTCAGAGAGAGAGAGAGAATTCCCGAGATTCAGAGAGAGAGAGAGAATTCCCGAGGTTCAGAGAGAGAGAGAGAATTCCCGAGATTCAGAGAGAGAGAGAAATTCCGAGATTTGGAGAGAGAGAGAAATTCCCGAGATTCGGAGAGAGAGAGAAATTCCCGAGATTCGGAGAGAGAGAGAATTCCCGAGATTCGGAGAGAGAGAGAATTCCCGAGATTCGGAGAGAGAGAGAATTCCCGAGATTCGGAGAGAGAGAGAATTCCCGAGATTCGGAGAGAGAGAGAATTCCCGAGATTCAGAGAGAGAGAGAATTCCCGAGATTCAGAGAGAGAGAGAATTCCCGAGATTCAGAGAGAGAGAGAGAGAGAGAGACAGACAGACAGATTCAGAGGTTCAGAGAGAGATATTTTACAGCAGAGAGAGATATTTTATAGCCGAGAGAGTTAATCCGAATGTTTCAGTCAAATTTATGTTCAATAAACTAAGAACTTACACACAAGAAAGTCAATCAAGAATGAATTTTCTTTCAGTGAAATAGGTATGAAAATATAAACCAAACATTATTTCTTTTTTTGAAGAAAAAACGCAAAAAACCCAAAATGAATGGATCTCCTGCAACGAGGACCCAGGTTCAAGTTCAACAAATAACATTTTGATTTTGCTAATCACAATAGACACAAATGAACATGGCTGGTTGTCAATTTTTAACTGGGTTCATAACATCAGAAATCTCCAAAAAGGTCAATTTTACCACAGATAATAGCTTTGGCCACACTTCAATATTTCATTCCATCTATTTTTACATCTGCTAATAAGTTGAAAGAGGTATATGAATTCACTTGTGTCTGTTCATTTTCCCACCCCATATCTCCAGAAGTTCTCATTGAATTCTAATGGTATTCAGTGGAAGCATTACTCATATGCTAAGCAAGAACTGATCAAATTTTGGGTTGGATCCAGGGATATGTTTTCAGCCAAGATATTTTTCCCAGTCCAAAGTATGGAAGATTGAAACTCACAATGCCTTTGCCTGCACTGTAGCTACATCTGAACTGATTTAGATTCAGTATTTTGTTGTTGAATGGCATTGTCAGAATGCTTTCTAGTTTTAGTTATATTCTATGAAGTTAAGGGAAGGGATTGAGAGAAATTTTTCTAACACCAGTCACTTTTGGTGGTGAAAGAGAGATATCTAGATAGTGTTATGAGCAGAGTAGACATTATGCATCAATCGACCCATCTTGCTGCAGTGTAGAGATTAGTTAAAAAGTCTTGCTGATCATCAAGTATTAATCGAGTTAGACCATCACTTGGTGCCCTAATACTTTTGCCGCCCCCCCCCCCCGACAGATTAAACTAATCTTAGTAAATAACTAAACAGTGAAACTTTCTTTTCAATGAAGACCTTTTATTTGAATCAAGAAAAGGCAGGATGGGATCATTTTGAATTTAAAAATTCTTTTGATTTGAGAGGAAAATCAAAACAGAAAATGGAATAAAGAATAAACTAGACCCGTTGCTTTAGAGTCAAACTCCACTTTTGGATGATTTAGCTAGAAAGTTTTTAATATATTTCATCTTCTGTAAAATAAAGGGAAAAAAAAAAAGAAAAAAGTTTTCCTTTAACTGAAATAGATCTTTAATTTGACCATGGAAAGGAACAATAAAATCCAAATATTTTTCTAGATAAATGTTATGAAAATCTAGATGTACACTGAAAATATAATTAGTTGGCTTGCAAGGGTGGGATAGTTGGGCAACCCCAATTTTCCTTTTCAAAATCTTATAGCGGTGGTGTGAACTTGCATGATGAAATTCAGTCTCCTCACTAGCCTTGAAGGGTTTGAATTTTGTTGTGGCTGTCGTTACCAAGGGAAAATAAAGTCAACTCAAGAGTAGAAGAGGGACAAAAATTTGATGCTGATAATTACCTCTGCCAGACAATATCTTTAAAAGTTCCCAAGAATTTCAATGAGATTTTCTGGAAAGGTGAGTCATCGCTTAGGTAGAAAACATTGGAGTGGGGATGAGGCAGATCGAGAGATAGTTAAATGTTTCTTTTCTCTTCCATATATCGTGGCTTGATATGAATTGATTTTTCAGTCAGTTTCCTGTGTATGGCATTGGCAGAGGTTTGCGTGCTCTGTGTGGTTCTCTAGTCATGATTTTTTACTCATAATTTTTTCAGCTGCAAAAAGTGCATGATAAGCAATCATTACTATTTGCAATGTATGTGTGTGTGTATTTTTCAAAATTTTTTTCCATACAAACTAATGGGACCTGATCAGCACATCGGATTATAAAAGAATTTGAATTAAAAAAAAACATGCCACTAAATGAGGAAAAAAAAAAAAAATTCATATAATATATATATATATATATATATATATATATATATATATATATATATATATATACTCACTCCCCCTCCAAATCATTGGCAGTTTCAAGCACAGACACAATAAATAAAAAAAGTTAATACAATGAATAAGAAAGTTATTGGGGGGGGGGGACAAATTTTGACACCGTCAAGAATTTATATTTATTTATGCAATATACAGGAAAAATTGGCACAGCCTAGTGCAGGTGGTCCCGAAAATTTTACACCCGCTCGAAGTTGAAAATGACGCATAAATAACAGAATTCATGAAATAAAAATAAATACATAAATCATATTTTGCTTCGCTTCGTAAATTTTGGACAGATCGCATGTGTAAGTGACGTCAGCTGAATTCAAATCGGGACCACTTTCACTAAGTTATACAGAAAATGTTGCTTTCATAAAGGAGGCGGGAAAGCTGTCACAAGTGAGGAGGGATTGGCTTGTTATTTATGTAATGCGTCTATTGCTGGCTTTTCAGCTAAGAAGAGAGCATATCAAAGCTGTATGGGAGTAACTAACCAAGGATTTCATACAGCATAATTACTTGGATATGTTTCAGTCTATGCTGGTCTTGGCAAAGCTTTCGTCGTCACAAAATTTAAATATTCAATAAACGAAGGGAAAAAATGCCAGCATTTGATTCAATTTTAATGTTATTACCTATTCACATCCCTTAGTTGTAGTAGGAGGATCAACTACCTGAAAAAGTTACTTCTGGCCAATAATAGTTGTTGTATATGCGTCACGTATGAATATAATAACTATGAGGGAACAGGTAGTAAATTATTACTTTTACTAATCTAACATGCTAACTAGTACGATCATGATGGGTGCACCCATTATGGTGGCCCAGTGACAGGCGAGGCTTAGCTTAGTAAATACCTACACCGGGCTAGTTAAACCCAGGATATTGCTTGTGTTTGTGTAGCAAGTTTGATCTTCACTTGACACCCCATAATTACAGCCTTTTGCCAGACTACGTAAAATTGAATTCAAAAGGATATCATTCCGATACTTTTTGCCGGCGAAACGTAGAAGCGGATCCGCCCAGATCGGTGAACATTTCTATAAAAAAAATATCCTCGAACTGTTTCAAAAAGGTAAAAACGTTAAGAAAAACGAGGGGGATATCAAGCTGATTACCTGTTTGAAACTTTGAATATTATTGTAACCTACTTAAAGAGAAAAACTGTTGTGAAAGAGATATTCAATGTCTACGCGCCTCAACTGACAATTGCTTTCTTTTTTAGTAGTATTAGTAGTAGGGGGAGATTAAATATTTTGTTGTTCAAGGTTATTGCACAGGTGGAAGCATATCAAATATCTGTAAGTTTTCCCCCTCTTTTCATCAGAGCGAAGACAAACTGTTCTTTATTGAAACAAGGCTTGCCACATTAGCTACTTTTCGGTTAGATCTGGCTGTTTCCTCTCAATTTAGCCGATAAAAATCGGCGACAGTCGATTGAATCAAGCAAGTTTAATAGAAGTAATTGATCGACTTAATAATTTGTTTCGAAGTATGTAGTTATTTTATTTGATAAACAGGCTTGAACATCTAAGTTATATAATTTAACTGAATTTCAAAGACAGTTTAAGCTATAAATAACCCACACTTGGCAACACTGATTGCAAGGTAGTTATTTTAATATTAAAGGAGAAAATCGATTCTTCGAAATATCGTCAAATGAATATCAGGGAAACTGGTTGGTGGTTTTGTGTTGGTAGATTTTCGAAAATTCACTCCGGAAGATGTTACGGGTGTACTTATGTAGTTGTTAAAGATAATTTCTGGTTTGACGGGACTGAGCCATTTCGAATGGCTATAAGTGGCTAGGTTTGCAATAACTGGCTTTCAAATTTGCTAGATTTCATAACCATTTGCACACTCATTATATATGTATAATTACACGCTACAAAAACTCGCGCAGTGGTCCCCAGAGGTAACGTATTGATCATATCAACAATGAAAATAGAAGCTATCAATTTGTTAACTAACTCAAGTCAGTGAAAATTATAGCCATTAACAGCTATTTAAAATGGCTATCTTTTTCTGGCCCCGCCAAAACAAATGAGATTTTTTTTCATGCACGTCGTTTCTTAGGGAAGCATTCTGAAAGGAAGAATGAAAAAAATCTTCCTTTTTTTCTGCTATACGCTTTGAAAGAATATAGAGAGCATTTCTTTCGGACATTTTTTCATTTTTGTGAAAAATAAACTTTTAAAAGGGGGTCGCCTTACAATGTAAGTAGAATGCTCAACTGAAACCTTACCTAGGGTTCGTCCAGATCAGCTATGCCAAATCTTTTTATTCAAGTAACCATAACGCAAACATTAAAAATTGATTAAAAAAAAACAACATAAAATTACTATTTACAGCTGGCGTGCATAAAAACATCACTTGGAATTAATGTGTCTGGTTGACATAAGTATACCCGGAAAAACAGTCTTCCGTCGTTAATTCTTCATGTCTAATTTACTACACAACTGATGAGTTAAGCTCTACGAAAGAGGTGTTGTTTTTTTTTCCAGTCATCTGAAATGATTTTCTACGCAAACTTTTCTCGGTATTCTACCAAAGAAATAAAAAATAAAAAATTACTAATCTGAAAAAACAAAAAACAAAAACAAAAAAACTAACTATATATTTTAGAAAAGTCACCGACTTAGTTCGTCTCTTCAACTCAGAAAGTACCCAGAGGGCGCGTACCCATGTCAATACCATGCTCACAAAATCGAAGTGAAAATCAGCTCGCAAATACAGCAGGGGACGAAACTGTGGAGATTCCTGTATCCGCCCCAGAATTCACTCGATTGTTCCTTAGCAAATGAATTGCTTGAGATGAATTAAATGAGAACATTTAGAGATATTGTGTGATATGCATCTATAGCCACGATGCTGGGTAGGTGCATAGATCCACCTAAAGTTTTTGATCACTTCATCTTGTAGCACACGGAAATATTTTGAAAGGTCGGACATTTGAACACGTCAGATTAGCTCAATCGAAAGGAAAAAAATCCTGGATCCGCCCCAAAATGTAATCACTTCTTCCTCATCCAACAAAATTTAATGGAGAATTAAGGGAGATATTCTGTGGACACTAACGGGCATGGAAAAAGGGAGAAAAATCTCACAATCAAAAAAATATTCCAGGATCCGCTCCCGAATTCGACCAATTAGGATAATTTATTCCATTCCAAGAGTAAAATCTTTTTTCCAAGGAAAAAAAATTCAAACCACTATTTGATACAACTTAACGAAGGTAGTCCCAATCGGTGGTTGTGTGTGTGTGTATGTGCGTGCGTGAAGATTTCACAGCCGCACACACTTGATATTAAAAATGGCGTATAGATTTAATGAAAGAAAATCAGGAGTAAAGACATAAATTACATAGTGGTCATTTTGGGGCCAGAACTTTCAATGACTGGCTAAATAAGAAAAAAAAAATTCAAATTACCAGATGACTGTCTTCAGAAAGTACAAATATAAAACTTATTGATTTAACATCAACAAAATCATGAAAAGAAAAAAAGTAAAGGCTATTAATTTAAAAAAAAAACATTTTTAGCAATTTTCAAAACCTGTCATCGAGAAAAAAACTTTTTAAAATAGAAAGAAACCTAGCCACTTTTAACCATTAAAATGGCTAAAAGTATTCTGGGCCCCGACGAACCAAATATAATGTTGAGCAATTTGAGTCTAACTATGGAAGAGTTATTTGAAATGACAGTTTCATCTGAAAGCATTGAAGCATTAAGAAACAACCAATCCAGTATTTGATACCACATTTTCGTATTATTCTTTCGCCCTATAATTCAGCATTTCTTTATACCTACAGCACGTCGAGACTATCTGCATATTCCAGATAGTGTCCTTCAAGTAGGGTAGATACAAATCATCATACACTCATATTGTTATTACTTAGAATAAATCATATAGTTTTGCCCTGCTCCATAGATTTTTGACAGATCGCATGTCTACGTGACGTAAGCACCCACGATTTTAGTACGTAAGTATAAACGAGAATTTAACCTCATTTCATGTCAACCGAATCACCGTTGGCACTTGATTGAAGGTATTCTAGTGTCTAAGTTCAAATCAAGGTGTTCTTCTCGCGTCAACGAGATAGCATCAACTTTCCGTTCTAGTAATTATATTTCATTCTTTTTCGTCTTGAATTATATCCTTTCTTAATTTTATTTTACAAACCAATAATTTACATACGAAACAGTGTCGTTGATGTGAGAACAGACTACACGTTGATCTTGAACTTGAGTCCACAGAAAGCGCACTCAAATCTGGACCATGAAACTAGGATAAGTACCCACTTAAATCATCCGAAATATTAACTTGTTTTAAAGAGAGATTAAGAAAAAGGTTTCAACAGAAGTAAGCAGTTCTTTTAGCGATAAATAACCCCAACTATTTCAGATTCTACTTCCTCCCCAAAACTTTTCGGTTAAGATTCAGATAGTACCAAATGACTAATTTATTATTTAAAATAATCTCAAGTAATAGTATGCGCTTTCAATGAATTAGACTTTCGTTTCTGTTGGGAATTCATCAGTTACAAGAAAAAAAAAAAAAAAAATCTTTCCAAGGTTTTATTTACTCTAACTATAATTCTTAACTTGATCCTCACTCTCCATCCGTCGTGCGAAATTTTACGGCTGTGAAGTATTCACTTACTTCCCCTGTGGAGGTTGTCATCTACCCTACATTTCCATTTTTAAAGACACTGAAAAACTAAGGTTATATCATCAAGTAATAATGCATCTGATTTCCAATAAAAATAATAATCAGTACAACTTTGCGAAGATGGTCCCAATTGCAATTCAGCTTACATGCAATCTGTCGAAAATTTATGAAAATATGCAAACAATTTTAAAATTTATAGGGAACCATGCAGTTTTTGGCGTAAAACCATGTCATTGGCAGAAGATCATAGGCGAAGATATCTTCTGCTGTCAAAAAAAGTTTTTTAAATTTTTTTTATTCTTATAAAGAAGATGTATTCATATTGAAATCATAAAAAGATATTAAGAACAGGGTACAGCTATGGCCTGTTTAATACAATTCTTCTCATGAATTTTTTCATTTCTTTTTATTCCTGTGCAGTCTAGCGAATTGTACGATACTTTCTCACTCAGAGTTCTCATCTACCGGTACCACCTTTCCTATGTTGAACCTGCGCCTGATTTGCAATATTAATAAATCAATCGAATTCAGTAGAGTAGTAACGATCTAGAATCTTGACAGAACAATATTTGCAGCAGTTGATGATGAAAAAGTTGTAGTAAATCCTCAACTACTGCTTCCTCTGCTGCTACTTTAGTAAAGCCTTATTGATTTCACGAAGTCACTAGTGGCTGGATTTAGATGCATAGTACTAAAAGGCGGCAGCAACCACCCCCAGAGTTAATATCATTCTCCTACCCCCACCCCATTCTCAACAACCACCCTGGCTGCCTTCACGTGTTAAAGAGGTTTGACTCAATATCAGCCCACGAGTCACATAATAATAGATATTTAATCAGATTAGCAAAGGGCACCTAGTAAGGATCGAACTCTAAAATATAGCGATGGCTTCTTGCTGACTATCTCCAGTAAGGCACCCTACATAGCTGAGCGTAGTTAGACACAAGGCCTTATATTTTGGGAATCAAAATCACTATTTTCATCATCTTCCCTTTCACACAGCAGTGGCATGGAGATTGCCTCATGTTTGAGAGGGGTGCCTCATTTCATTGTCTGGCACTGCTGGTAGAGGTTCGAGCGCTGGTAATTACCAGAGTAATTGAAATTAGTTTTTCTTCGTCTTTCTTCAATAGCAGGTAAATTAATGACAACGCTTATCTTTCAAGCTTAATGCCAGATTAAAGTTGCCAAAAGAGTTGTGTTCCCACTGATGTAAAAGTAAAAAGATGGGTAAACTGTAACGTTCCAACATTGGGTACTACTTAGTGAGGGTGGTCCAGATTGGACATCATGTGATATTACATAGATACGCAATCTGTCAAAAATTCATGAAGGGAAGCAATAGCAACATAATACATATATTTTCAAGTGTTTTCTTTCATGAATTAATGAATTATCGTTTTATTTATGCACCATTTTCAACAGCGAATGTGAGTGGGAATGAAGTTTTCACTTATATCTGCTACATGATGTCAGCAGAATCTCAGTCAGGACAATCTTCGCTTTCTCAAATGATGGTGAAACTATTCAGAAGAGATAAAAATAAAAGAAATCCTTGTTTTTTTTCATTATCAATAATACCCATGGGGGCATGGCGATATTAAATCGCTCCATGGACCCCAAAATGACTTATGAATAGTAGTTCACCAAGTTATATAATAACGAATCTCATCAATTGTTGGATGTAGGCCCCCCAAATCAGCAGCTGCATTTCCTGAATGCCGAATTGGTTTTTCTATTCGTCCAAAAAATTATGATGGTGAAGAATGGAGAATACAATTCTGGAAAAAGTGGAAACAGAAAAAAAATTCCCCCATTGAATTTAGCGATCAATTGTGTTGACTTCTGACAAAATCAAAGTGGATACAAGATTTACCCCCCCCTTTTAACAGCATATTTTGTGGGAGTAAAAAGTATTCATCTCTAGCATCAATTGCTGTCACTGACTGACATACCAAAATGTGAGTTATGCCCCTAGCTCAGTGTTGCTAATTTAAATCTTTTCCATGAATCTTTCTTGTTGCATCTTTATGTCAGAAGTTACTATTTAGATGAATTGTAAAAAATATTTTTTGTTCAATTTACAGAGATAAAATAATATTTCTATAAAACAAATGAAAATTAAAGTCATAGAATTTATTGATACGTAATATATTTCAGATATATCTGGAAAATCTAGATGTTTCTAGGAGTCCTAAGATGTTTTTGAATAAATTTCAAAAGTAAACTAAAACATACGGCAACAAAGAACACTACCTTGCTAGATCTTCACACAAGTGCATCTACGGCCTGACTTTCAGGCTGGTTTCTAAAGAGGAACGTGTGTGGGGGAGGGGGATGACGCTTTTTTTCAGATAATTTTGAAAAAACCCGATCAATCAGAGTATTTTCTTCTTCTTCGAAAAAGAAGAAAGCCTTCATTTGTTTGTAGAATGTAAGTGGTTGGATAACTGAAATGCCTCAGATGATAAGAATAGAAAGACAGGACAGGGTCAGGCAAGGAGGACCAGATACTTGTAAACATGGCACAAAGGAAGAACTGGGGCTGCCTTAGATGGAATCTTTTCTTTGCTAAAAAGGTTTGGGTACAAGTCAAGTCTGGACCCATTTACATAGCAAGTAGTATCAGGGCCTTTGAGGGGAGCTTGATAAGGTGGTGCAAATCTGTTTTCAACCCCCTTACACACAACCCATTACCCTTTTCATCAGCCATAACCCTCTTAATATGCCATATTCAGCCACCAGCAAACGACGAAGTCAATCTATTTCATTAATTAACATATATCGCATCAACTTAGAAGTTCATCACTTGGCCCCACTTTGGACCTCTTGGGCCTGGTGCCACCCCCTGGCTGCACCTTTCTCTCAGAGGCTCTCCGAGTAGCTTTGCTCAATTTTTGCATCTCATACTCTCACATTGCAGACATTCCTTTTGTACCTCATTAGGGATAGGGTTAGGTAAGGTTATTCTGACTCACAAACAATCACCGTCACGGGGATAAAAAAGAGCAATACTATTACAAGCTCTGTAGGATGGACTGCATTACTTGAATCGTACCAGGGGGTGTCTTTGCTTGGAGAAAGAGAATAAACTATTCAAAAATGAACCAGGGGGGGGGGGGAATAACTTCTTATGCAGATGAAGGGGTTAAGGTTGCCACTCCCTCTCCCCCCAACAGTTCAATTCTTGCTGGGGTGGGGTGGGCCACAATTACAACATCCCGTGTCCAAGAAATGGGGCACAACTGTTGTTACCTTTAGAAAAAAAATGGGGGTGGGGTTGAGGATCTTGAAAATTTCTCCTTTTCTCTCTCGACCAACTTCACCACGAAGGTTTTCACCTATGTCAAAAAGTGAGTTTTCTCTCCCCGTTTGAGAATTTAAATGATTTTCTTCTCCAAAGAATAATCGGGTGACACCTTTTGGCACTTCTGACATACCTTGGTCCCGCCCCACAAAAAATCCAACCATTTTGTGATACATTAGATCCATAAGTCCTTCCCCTCAGAGAATCTGTCAATTTTGAAGTTGATTTTTAAAAAAAAGATTTCAAGCCGGGTCCTATCCACAATATGAATGTGTGAAAACGAACCCTTACTTGGTGCCATTTCTGCGATCTATATACATGAGTTATCTTTCCCGTGTTAATTGAATCATTCGTTTTGCTCTTAATTCAAAATAAATTATCATTTCTATTTGTCTATTTCAGTGCTTCTCTTAAGTAATTAAGTAATAAAATGTTAAAAGTAACCATAAAATTATGGTAATTTTCACGTAAATAATAGTATGTAGCAAACAAGAAATCTTTGGTTTGACGGGGCTAAGAGACGATAGCCATTTTCTGGCTTCAAAAATGGCTGAAATTGGGCAGATTTAATTAGTGGATAAGTCATACGTAGTCTCCAAAAAGAATAGTTTTACAACGTAATGATGAAAATGAATGCAATAGTCATTTGAAAATGCACTACTAACCATTTTAAATGATTAACGTTTCCTTGCCCCATCAAACAAAGACTGCCTATTTATGTATATTACGTCGACCGATTAATATTGAGGGAATGAACCACGATAAGGATTGGTCTTCCTTCTCTTTCAAAGTAAATAAGTGTATGTAACAGTAACACTATCAATGCTACAATAGTAATACTATTATGTCCAAGAAATTGAGAATTTAGGTAAGGGATTGGCTTTCTTATTCTTGACAAGTCGACTGGTTTCACTTTTGATTCCATGTAAATGATTTTTCTTCTCAATTGTTCGACGAGGAAAATGATGTGGCTTAGTCACAAGACCACAGAAGTGAGAGCTTACTTGGGTAGAGATCGAACTCAGTACATTAGCAATGGTTTTACTACCGCAGAAGTATATTTATTATTACCTCATACATTGGCTGTGATGATGACATTCAAAAGCTATTTACTTCCTCTTCCTATGGCCTCGAATATATTCATGCTGTCAAAAGTGATCAGTTAGGACATAAATAGCAATACGAGATGCACCCCACCCGGGAAGGATAGAGAAAGGAATGAATCTAGTATCCATTCTTAAAGCAAGGTATTTTTTCTAATGTCACGGGGTTCAGTGGTGGCTCATTAAGTAGTAATATCTGGCTCAAACTGTTTGGAAGGAAGGGGGAAGTCAGAACATTTTCTCTAAATTCTTTCTTGGTGTTTCCACTACATATTTTCAAAGAGTACAATTTTAAATCTGTTGATATTAACATGCTTTTTCTTTGTCAAAAATCTGAGGGTCCTAATGGGAACCAACCAACGTTAACCCTCTTCTATGTGAACTTCGAAGCGAGGGAGGCCTTCGGACACAGTTCTGACATAAAATACAATAATATGCACATTTGCTCAACAAAAAAGAAACACAATTGAGAACAGAATTAAAGCTAACTTAGAGAAAAAAAAATAACAAAAACGAAAATCTCTGTCAAGGATTCGGCCTTTGAAATTCTGCCAAGAAGCCGACTACTACACTAGAATCATCATCTTTCTCCTCCCTGGAGTCCGAAGTTCGGATCAAACGAGAATAATAATAATCGCATGACATGTAAAGGGTTTTAATACTGCATTGACACGAACAACAGGAATATAAAGGCGGAAATAGCCCTCCCCGCTCAGGGGGTAAAAAGAGAGATGGGTGTTATTATCTGAATTGATCAGTAGAGTGAGAGGAAGGTTAGGTATTATTAATAATCCGATGATCAGAGCAAGATGAAGATGATTATTTCACGAAGTGATGCGAATATATCTAGTTTAGGCCAACTTTGCAATAACGCATCAGGTACAGACATTTTCAAAATCGGCCATTTTTAATGCCTGAAAGTGGCTAGTTAACGTTATTCTAAGAACGGTTCTATTTTCATTGCTTTCGCTTTGTTTATAACAGATCAATGCATCGTATAATTAGACTCTGAATGTGATCATCTGTTAGAGGCTATCTTTGCACAGACGCATCATTGTGCCATTTTGATGGCTGAAAAAATGACTTTTGGGTAGATTTAATTGCCAGGTAAACGTGTAGTGTGTAGATTATTTTCGCTGTATTTTGAATCTCAAAAGTGGCCAAAATTATCCATGGGTCACATCAAGAATGAGTATTTGATTTTTTTCAACTTATTAAAAAAACTAGCAACTTCTAGCCATGAAATGGCCTATATTTGAATGGCTACATGATGCATCTTTCTTTGCAAACAGCCTCTGATCAATACACTGTATATTCCGACTTTTCAGAGTCTTTGTACGAGTTCATACAGTATTACCTGAAATCTACCCACTTTTAGCCATTAAAAAAATTCTAGCCCCTTTTAAGTATTCGAAATGGCCAATTGAAAAATCGGTCGTCCCTGATGCGTTATCGCAAAGATAACCCCTTACTCAATTTCAATGTTGGTTATACGGCCTCTCAACGGCCCTGAAATTGACTTTAATTTCAAAAATTACCAACGGGGCTTACAGTGTCCCGGAGAGTCCTTAGCTGCACGGGTTCACTTCGCTTATGATGGACCCCTCTGTGATCCCGGAACATAAATCCAACCAACAGCCTTACCGTATACTTTAATTCTCAAAACCCATCACTGATTTCACATAATTAAACAGAAACTGTAATTCCCTCAAAGATCTATGCAGTTGTTGGCTCAATGGTTAAAAAATGAGATTCATTTAAAAAAAAAAAAAAATCGCGATATTTCAAGAAAGAAAAAGATCATTCTAATTGAACCTAAATGAAACTAACATTTTCAAATAAATATACATAAAACCCTCATTGAATTGATCCTTTTATTTTCTCAAATTCAACCTCACTTCGATAAGTTTAGAGGGGAAGAATATTAAGGGATCTTTGGAAGAATTCAACATCACAAAAGAGTCGGGAGGGGGTGTCTTTGAAACAAGGAACAAAAATGATTGAATGACTTTTCTTCGTACAAATCTCTTGAATTATGATTCTCATCAACAAAATTCACATAAAATATTCTACTTCATCAAAATGACCTTGAATAATTACGATCCAGTCTTGGTCTTTACATACAGTTTAAACCGCATTGTTCAAGGTCTCATTATAATTTGTTTTCCCCCAACTTATACCAAGTTACATTAATTTGTACAGCAATACCTTCAACGCACTAATCGAGGTATTCCTGCATCCTTCTTCTTTAGAGGGAAGTAAGATTGTGCCAGGAATTTGGGACTGACCAGATATCTCGGAGCCAAAAAAAACTTTGGCTAAAACTTAAGGTCATTAACATTGTTTGTACGGTCATAAAATGCAGGTCTATTGACATAAAATGAACTTTGGTTTTTAATAGAAAGATGGATTATCGTCGAGAAGAAGAAAGACGAGGGGCAGTGGGTCTCTTGTCATTTGAATAATTGGGTTGTAGCTTGATTTGGCATTTTGTTTTCTGGGACACATGGGCCCCTTAGGATTAGGTTGGGGGAGATGAAGCATCATTTGGCATTTATATTTGGGACAGTGTCCCTGGTAAAAAGGAGGAATAAAATGAGAAGATGATCAAATAGACTCTGAGGAGATTAGGGTTGGGGGTTGATCAGAAGAAAAAAAGGGGGAAGAATAGAAAGCGAGGATAAGTTTTAAAGCGAAAGAAGAAACAAAGGGTTCATTGTGGGGGGAGGGGGTTTCGGTTGAACTAGAAAAGGTAGGGATGGAGTTGATCTCGAAGGGAGAAATATAAAGGATTAGCTGTAACAAAGATGAGGAAATGAAGAGGAAGACGAGGAGGCGAAAAAGAAAAGGCTTGTTTTCTATTCTCTCTTCTTCCTCTCCAAAATGAATACACTGAACATCATTAGTACAAAAGCAGAATTTAGCCATTATTATAAGATAAAAACCCCACCCCACCCACACTAATTAAGCAATTACCAGGTTGAAGATAATTACCATGTTGAATTAATTATTTTCATATTAAAAATAAAAAGGAAGCCGATATTATTCCTAAGGGTTTTTTTCAGAGGGAAAAATGGGGCAACTGTTTCTTGACAAAAGGAAGAGGGTTCTTCCACTCATAAAACAACCTGCCCGATTTTCTGACTGCAAACTCACTAATTTCAATAACTAATTCAAGATTTACATAAATAATGAAAAATAGATTTATTTTATAACAAACTGTCAAAGAGATTGATCAGTGGTTCAAATTATTTAGAATCTGGGGAGAGAAAGAAGAATATAGAACTGAATTCAATGGCATAAGAAAACTCTCTCGAAGAGAAATTATAGATTTAAAAAAATAGTTAATCAAATAAATATCAAAATAAGGTGAAGGAAGATTCAACAAATCTTTTTATTAAACATGGTCATTTCGCTACAAAGAGTTATTTAAATTTTCCCTGGTGTCTTTTTTTTGGGGGGGGGTCTTTGTTTTAAAAGAGTTAGAACAAGAATATTTCTCCTAGAATTCGTAATAACTTTTATTAAATCGAAGAAAATTAAACAACATATGGAATGTAATCAAATTAAACTACGATAAATATTTGGTTTTATTCAATCTCATTATTTGTTTTAATATTCAAGAAAAAGGCCATCATAACATTTTTCTTGGTTTATTTGAATGACTTATAGTAAGGATAACTGATCAAAAAAAATCTCCCAAGAACACGCAACATATAGCAACATCGTTTTTCACCAATTATTCACACACCTTGTTTTTTTTTTTTATATATTCATGTATAGAAAACAAGGACAAAATAAATACTTACTGTATAATTAATGAAGACTAAAATATGATGTAAAAGCGTAAAAAAGAAAAAGCCATTTTAGGGAAACTATTGTCAAATTGTCAGACATCGATTGTCAGGGTCCCAACAACAAATATTTGACTTACTGCTGTATTTAATCGTGTACTAGTCGATTTCGAACATAATGCAACCCCCATTTTCTGTAGCTAAAAATTAGTGAAATATATATATATATGCATAATTTTTATTTGCACTCGAATATAACACTCCATTTAATAAAAAAAGCAATAGCTGTAAATAAACGAATCGGTGTTTATACGACTATGATGAGCACGACGACACATCGAACTACAATAGACTAAAATCGCAGAAAATTGAGAGGGAAATGGTTAATAGAAATCCTAGAGAATGGTCTTTGAGAGATGAAGAAAGATGGATAAATTAATAAGTACATATATTTTCTAGGTTCCTTGATGATTACCTGAGCTTTTAGAACGAATTCCTTATTCGTTATACACGAGTAAATACAGTAAATCAGCTTTTCAGATACGATGGCTACATTGACTTTATTGAACAAACAAGACAAGTCTAAAAATCGCATACAATTGAAAAGAAAATGGGTGAAAATTCAGGAGGATTGTTTCTTAGAGATGAATAAACATGGACATAAATAGAAGGATTATTCTTGTAATCTTATCTTCTTAATCCCCCCTTGTTGCCTACCGGAGTTTTTTTTCTAACTAGCTTTATACATGAGTAAATGCGGTGTAAAATGACGATATTGAACACAACAGGAGTGGGAAATCGCAGAAAATTGATTGGAAAATGGTTAATAAAAGGTCCCAGAGAATAGTCCTTTCAAGATGAAGAAAGATATATGTAGATAAATAAATGAATAGATTCTTAAAATTCCTTGTTGCTTTTAATTTTCACACATACACACACCTCTTGTTACTTAATACATAGAAAACAAGACAAAAAAGCAGAGAATTCAAAGGAAAATGTAGAAGTAATCCTAGAGAATGGTTCTTTAGAGATGAATAAAGATAGGAATAAATATATATCTTTTCGAGATTTTCTTGTTGCATACCAGCTTTGTATTATTATTATTATTATCACTATTATCATTATTAGATAACTCTTAGTATACCCGAGTAAATAAATACGGTGTCAAGTCAAAAATGACTATATACATTGAATCAAAACAGGTCTAAAAATTGCAGAAAATTCAGAGGAAAATGGGTGAAAATTCAATGGTTGTGTAAAGATGAATGAAGATAGATAAATAAATGAATAAATAGATATCTTTTGGAATTCCTTTTTTTATATTGAAAATTTCTCGCGTTATACACGAGTAAAAACGATCGGTGTTTTTAGGATGACGACGATCATCGAACAACAAGACTCAGGAGGGAAAAAAAAATCGCAGAAGTTTAGATGAAAATGGTTAATAAAAATCTCTGAGAAAAGTTTCTCAGAGATGAAGAAAGATAGATAGACAAATGAATATATATATTTTTAGTATTTCCTTGTTGCTTACCTGAGTTTTGTAAGAAGAAAGCCAGGAAGAAGAGAACGGCTTTTTTATAGAATGAAGCGCCCTCCATTTTGTAGAAAGTAAAAACAATTCGGACTTTGTTGATCCTTTTTTTTTTTTTGATTCGGTTTTTCCAGGAATATTTTTACAACCTTTTCCTTAGTTTGAATCCAAGAAACATCCAAAGCTTTCCTTTCTTTTTTCAAAAATTTTTCAAGGAAATTTCTTCCAAATTTTTTCCAATAAAAGAAAAAACAACGTTTTTTCCCCTCTCTTTATAAATTGGTGTATATATATATATATGTATATGTATATATCTTTCCTTTTTAGTTAGTTCTCCTTCTGTGGTAAAATCTTGTAATAATTTCTCAATTCATGGACATGATATTAAGGCCTGTTGTTGTAGATGTGTGTGTATGTAGGAGGTTTCTCTGTTCCTACACAGGCGCATATATACTATATATATTTATTATATAAATATATATATATATATATGTATGCTGGATTTACACACACTCACGTGTGTATGATTTGTTTGTTATTTTTCTTTTTTTTTTTTTAAGCTAGACTGACCATCAAGGTTGGTGTTTTTCGCCTGTTACCAACAATAAATGAACTCAGTCGATGAAGCTGGCCTCATGTGTATCACATACAAGTACCTACCTACCTATCTTTCTATGTATGTATGTGTGTGTGTGTAGTGGGATACTACTACTACTACTACTACTACTACCACGACTGGTACTACTACTACTACTACTACTGATAAAGAGGTGGTGGTATTAGTATTATTATTATCGTATTTTTTTTTGTTTGTTTGTTGCAATTATTCGTGGGTGACAGTTGGCTCAGTGGTATGCTCAGAGCAGGGTGAAAGGAGGGGAGGGGGAAAAAAAGGCACTCCACCACTTTGAACAGAAAAAAAAATATGCTTGGTCAATTTCAGACCTTTATCTTATTTCTACTTTTCCCCCCTTTTTTTTTTTCTTTTTTTTTTTCGGGTCGGTCTTTCCTCTTGTTATTCCGATAATGGCTTCTTCTTCCCTCTTATTATTATTATTATTATTATTTCTTCTTTCCAATCCTTTCTTCTTCGTCGTCTCGTCGTTATAATAAATATCTTCTTTCTTCTTCCTTCTTGCAAAGAGAAGAAAAGCACACACTCACTCACTTTTTTTTGCCGGTCGCCGTAGCAGCAGGATTTTTCGGAGCCGCGGTGGCAGGTGGAAGAAACGAGGGAGGGGGACGCAAACAGCGGTGGTGGCAGATGTGATAACAACCGGAGTAAGAGGAAGGGGAGAGAAACCATGGAAAGAACCTGAGGAGGAAGGGGATGAGGACGTTACAATGAAAAAACTAGTAATTGTAGCAGCGTTTGTCTTGGTAGCATTAGTAGTAATAGTGCTTGATTTATCATAAGTAGTAGTAGTAATAGTGGTAATGCTTTTAGTAGTAGTGCTCTTAGTAGTAGTTACGCATTTATCAATTATAGTAGTAGTACTACTAGTAAGAAGTGCTTTTATTAGTATGTGGAATTCGCTATTAGTATTCACTGTTGCCAATTTAGATGTTTTTCTATCTAGATCTAGATGTTTTTGGTTGGTTCTAGATGTCAGAAATTCTTATATTAAAGCTTTTTTAAATGAAAATTAATAATGTTCTTATTGAATTTGTTGTGGTCAGATGAGTGATATTTTTATTAAAATGATTCATATTCAAATATAGTAAATGTTGAGGATTAAAGACCTCTGATCTATCGATATTTCCTGGGTTTTAGATGTCTATCTGGAGAATCTAGATGTTTCTAGATGTGTTTTTAAATCAATTTTAGATGTAAGTTTGAATATAAATTTGGCAACACTGAATGCCACAGTAGCTAGTAAATGACTAAATTTTTTTTTGTAGAAGGACTTGAATAGCAGCTTTGGGCAGGGAGAAAAAAAACTCAAAATCAATTCAGTAGAAAATTGCGGGGGCGTTGCTGGGGGGGGAGGGGTATAAACGCTGTACGGGCCCCAAATAGAGGGGGGTTAAAAAGCCTTTTGACTTGAACTACTAAAAGCTTTGCGGCCCTAATGCGGTCCAGTTGTTGAATTTAGTTCCTCTACTGCATTACTGACAAGTGACAAGTTTCACTGAATGTTGGAAGGGGGCCTCTTAGGGGACCAAGCACCTCAGGGCCCCAAAATCTCTTGCTACACATCAGAAAAAGTGCTTTTATTTACTCTTGCTAACCAAGTTGGAAAGGTATTTGTATTATCCCGTGACAGTCTTCCATCTGCCTATTCGTACGATATCTTCAGAAGTTCTCAATGAATTTCGGTGTAATTTCGTGCAGGGTGGGCCATAGAGTGAAGGAGAAGTGATCAAATTTTGGGGCCGATTAATCCAGGAATTTGTTTTCGATTTAGTGTTATTTTTGTTATTCTGCACGAAAGGAGGTTCTACGGCATTGACAGAGGTATGCGCTCTCTGGGTGCTCTTATTAGAATGAAGAATTTATTAGCTATTAGCATTGCTTCTCTTATAGCTTTTGTGACTAAATCGGAAAATGTTAACGTTTTCCGAGCTGGTGTTTTTTTTAAAAGAGGACTTGAATGAGAGATTAAGGTTGGGAGAAAGAGAAAAAATCTAGGTGAAATATTTATTTTTGAAGGGAATTAATTTTTTTTTATCACTGTTTTTTTTAGTTTTCCTTTTTTTAAAAATTCGAAATCATTATTTTTAATAAAACTCAAGTAATCACTTATCAGAATCATGTTCAGTCGTAACATATTCCCAAGTACGACTAGATTGAGACTAATGCACTTGCTTATAACATTTGTGTTTAATGTTCTTGACAATGACCAGGAAATGGTCGAAAGCGCTGAAGAACTCATAACCCAACTTACAGTGTAAACACTCATAGACTTGATACAAATATTTGTCAGCTTGTTTGAAACCGGTGAAATTTACTAAAATATTCATAAAGCAATCCTGTTTTGTCTGATGTCTTCAATAAAACCTGCTTAAATGCATTAAATAGATATTGGTCAAACTTATCGATGGTGGTCCCAAGTGGAATTCAGTAGACGTCACACAGATACGATCTTTTTTTTGTTGTTTTTTCAAGACGAAATCTTTTACACAAAAGACTAAAATCGGAAAAAAAACCCCAAAACAAAACAATTTTATTTATTTCAATTCAAAAAGATGACTATGTAATTTATGTATTTATTTACAGCTATTAACAGTTACGTTGAGTAACACGGTTATATCCACAAGACTACAGTAAACCAGTTTTAAAGATATTTAGCTGTTTTTTTTTTCAAATATTCATAGAAAAATACAAAATTAAGTGAAAGACGAGACATGTCTGGGGTGAGAGTTATGTACCTAGAGGTAAATACGAGCATTCTTGTGGAAAAAAAAGAAATCTTACTTGAATACACACACTCAAAATAACAACATAAAATTATCAAGAGTACCTTAGAAATGAAAGATCAATTTAATTCTTTTTCGTCTCAGCATGTTTATTTTAGTTTTATCTTAAAAAAAACTCTCAAGAAGAAAAGAGCATGGATGGACACTTCGATTAGTGCGTGATTTGCTGTACAAAAATTAATGTGGCTAAAAATATAAACTGAAAAAAAAAAACACATTAAAAGTTTCAGCAGAGCAGTTTTGAACAGAACGGGAAAATTCTGAACGAATTAAACGCATTATTCAAAGTATACCTGTAATTAGAATGAAGGCAGGTCAAAAAGATCATAAAATGTTTATTGAATTGCTTTGCTAAGACTATCGTAGAAGCTGGTTACATTGTATTTCAACTGATGGCCTGTGCGTGTGTGTTATTCGACTATTTACAGTGTTCGATAAATTAGGTACGCGCACCTACCATCTCTGGTGCTACATTCAGTCTCTCGTTTGATTCCCTCCCCTCTATACAAGTTCCCACCTATCGCCTTCTTCTCCCTCCCTTCTCTTCTCCTCTCCCTTTTCACTCAGTCTATAAAGCTGTTCGTATCTCGACCCCCCCACTCTGTCTGCTTCTTAGTCTTGACGTGTTTTCGCCCGTAAGAAAGAGAAAAAGACTTTCGTCTTAAATTCTTCACCATCTCCACACACCCCCTTCCTCAATTATATACACATCTTTCCTTCTCTCTTCTTCTTCTTCTTCTTCTCTGGTGTTGTTAAGTGTTTATCATTCTTTCTTCTTTGGGGGTTCCTTCTCCCTCTTGCTTGCTTTTCTTTCTTTTATTTCGTTTTTTTTTTCTTCTTTCTGTCTTTCATTCACTATGTTCGTTTCCAGCCTTGCTACTTCCCTCTATTGCCTACTTCACAACTTGAAGGAATACAAAGTTGATAACAACATCCATTTATTTACACACACCACCACAACTGATAACTTGACAACTCTACAAAACATTTCAGCCTTTTGTTTATGTTTAGTTTACGAGAGAATGCCCTCATGCAGTATTGACATGGTCGAATAACACCTTTGGTAAAAATTTAACCACTGAAAAAAAAAAAGAAAAAAAAAAGAAAGTTCACCTAGGTGTTGTAAAATTCATACCTACCTGTCCAATTTTATGTTTAGATATACAAGAAGTTCCACATGCATTTCTGAGACGGCCAAATAACACCTTTGGTAAAATATAACCACTGGAAGAAAAAAAATTGTTTTGTTTTTTTTCAAGTTCACCTAGGTGTAGATAAAACACCTGTCTTTTTGCCTTTGGAAAAATAAGTCCATTTCAATAATAACAACTTACTTTACAAAATATTCAACCCATGTTTATGATTTCAAGCAGGAGGGCCCACAATAACACCTTCGGTCAAATTTAGCCATTGGAAAAAGAAAAAAGTTCACTCAGGTGTTATTGAATTCTTATCTACCTGTGTTTATGACCATTTTCCAACAATAACAAAATACCTGAAAAATATTCAGCCTTCTTATTTTGTTCACAAGATGAACACTATTGACACGGACGAATGAGACTTTTTGAAAAATTTAACCACTGGAAATAGAAAAAAAAAAGTTCTCCTAGGTGTTTTTGAATTTTTTTACCTGCCTTTTCCTTTTCCTCAATAGTTTTATGTACATATTTTCAACACATACACGCACATTAGAAATTACCCCATTGTCTACACCCTATTCTTGCAAATGGTACAAAAAAAATTACTTAGGTGTTAAAGTCTTATACACCTGTCTTTTTTTTGTAGTTTTACGTGGATTTCGACACGTAACACATTCATTTATATATATATATATATATATATACACACACACACACACACACGCACCATTGTCTACATTCCACTATTGCAAATGATGCAAAAATATATAAACCTCCTTGAGTTGAACTCCAAAATATCTACACTGTAAACAAAGCCAATCATCTCTTCACTTTCCTTATCAATTTCAGTTTTACTTTTTGGGGAACAGGTGAGTTCATGCCTTTACTTTTCCTTTTATAAACTTCATAGTTCTAGTTTATTTTGACAGTTTTCTACGGAAATCAAATCCGAAATATTTAATAATCGCAACTTTTCCCGCTTTTTCTTCATTTTAGAAACTTTTTAGGAAACTGGTGGAAAAAAAAAGAAAAGAGAGGAAATCGTGCAAATAAAAAGAGAAATATCTTTATACTTGATTTATTTACATGTTAGATGAAAATAAGATTATGGGCAGTTCTTTATTTTTCTTCTCCACTCTCAGAAAATTATGCCATATTCAGAAATTTGAAGATTTCTTTAAAAAATTTTGAAAATCTTTAAAAATTGGAGATTTTGTAAAGGAATTTCAAGATCTTTTAGAAATTTTAAGATTCAAAAAAATAGTTTCCACTGTAAAAAAAAAAGGTTACAATATGAATAGTGAAATGAGATTAAGATAAATTATCTTTGAAAGGTTTTGTTCAAGTTTTTTTGTCGCTAACCAAGTTATTTTGATTTGTTTTTTGTTTTTTAAGGTGAAGTAGTGTTTAGAAGAAATAAAAAGTAGTTTATATACAATAAATTAGTATAAAAAAAATTAGTGCAAAGATTTTGACGAAAAAAATTGTCTCTACTTTCTCATACAAGCTTGGAGCTTTTTTTCCTTCAGGTGTCGATTTCCCGATGAACATTTTTGGTCATACCTATTTAAAATTCTGAAAGTAAATGTAAGTTGTCCTCCAACCAAATAGATGTTTTTATTTGACATAACCATAAATTTTAGATTTCTAAGAATACATTCTTGTTCTGGCTTAATGGAAATTCTATCTTAGCTTGGCATTGGACTTTCGCTTTGTCTCCTCAGTGGATTTGCATAGTAAATTGAACATCGGGTATCGTAAAGAAGAACACAAAGTCAGGGTCCAGTTTTAAATCTCATTTACTCTGTAAATCGATCACCCACTTTCGAGCCAAATAAATCACTTCCCCTATAAAAGTTACTTTTTCCCTAAAATGGAGAATTTCCGGGAGAAAATAAAGTTAGGTTTAGCCAGAGCAGTTCGAACTACGAGGGTAAACGTGTTCTTCATGATTATTCATTCTGGTTAGCTAAACCGAATTTTAACCCATGGGTTTGTAGTTTCTTTGTTTTATACTACTTGTAACAAACGAAACATTCTCCTCCGAAAACTCCAAGATTTTTTCCTTCTTCCTCTGTTTTCGTGGATTTCTTTCTTTATGGGAAATTTCTTTGTGTCTGAGTGAGAAGGATGCAACTTCAGGTAAATGTTTGACTTGACATCTTTTTGAGGCACCCAAATTTAATTTTTATTCGTTGCTTTATCGTCGAGTTCGTATTTCTTTTCTCTTTTTTTTATTGTTTATCCATGTGTTTATTTTGCTGGGTTGGAGATATATAGGTACCTGTAATTTTGAAAATAGTCATTTACATTCAAAGAGGTTTTTTTTTTCGTACTATTGAACTCTTTTTATATTGTTCCCACAACGTTTTGTTTGATTCATTCGTCTGCCTCCTTCAGGTGAACAATCCGACTGTAGAGGAAAGAGAGGACTCTTTTTCCCCTGCCCCTGATATTTTTTAACCGAATAGAGGAAAAAAGTTTTCTTGTCAGGAACGGGAAGAAAAAAGATTCCGCTTCTTTTCTGCCTTCGGATAGTACACTTGAAGAAGGCCGTAGAATATGACTGGAGATAAACAAATCAAGTCATTCCTTTTAAGCTCTGAAGCACCCTCAGTCTTTCAATATACGCTGGTCATCCTTTCTAATATTGATTTATTGAAATATTGTTTAACCTCTTTCGTGAGTTCTGCTTACTCATCTAACATTCGGAACCACAATAATATCTTTGTGGACTACAGGTTGGGAATTGCAGGCCTAACGTTTTGAATTAATTGGGGTTCCCTTAGACATTACTCAATTGAATTAGTCGAATAGAGAAACTCTTTGTTCAAAATTTGGTCTGACATTTCCTTCTACTTTTTATGCTTGTAAATATTTAATTTTCATCAACTGGAGTCTGCAACTTGTGAGAAAATTGGTACAGGAAAAAAGTGTTTTTGCCGGCCATTCTCAACCTTTTGGAGGCCACAGCCCCCTTAAGAGTCCTTCTCAGGTTCCCGTCCCCCCCCTGCCCCCTGTAAATCAGGGATACAGATGGACTGAAATTCATTCATCATAACATCAGCAATATGTGCAAAGACCCCTTGAGGGGGCAATATGACCCCCTTGACAGTTGCTGGTTTACACCTCTATTTTTCTTAACTTACCCGGGTGTCCTTATAACTACATTCCTGGGTGTGGGTGTCTGCTTGGGGGCAGATGAAAGAACAATTCATACCAAGGGGTTAGGGCAAAAAGATATATCTGGATGTCCATCGTCAGGTATAGGATTAAGGAGTGCTTAAGCTGTGACTTGTCACTGTCCACAGTGACCCCTTGATCCCTAGCTTCTCTAAAGTTCCAACTTAGGAAGAGGGCCTATTTCAAGGAGAGGGTGGTCAGATGCCCTGTTTGCCACCTCACCCCTGCACGCATGTCTGTTTGAATGCTTGAAAGATTTTACAAGCATTAAAGTGGGGGGGAGCCTTTTTGTTCAAATTCGGAATGGAAGTTGTGACAATTATGATTGATCTGGAACCATAAACAAAGGTTTCTTCAGTTCCTAAGTGATTTCAAACTGCTTGGCTATGCATGTGTCATGTGTACAGGCCACACCAACAGAGCTAAAGGGATGAAAATTTAACCACTCCTTATAATTTATGGGGAAAAAATATTCTTTGAAAATATCACACACCCCAAAACCAAGTTGTTTTTGAGGGGGGGTGAATTTACTATGTAATTTTATGCTAATTTGATTCCTTAGTTGATATTCAGCAGCATTCACCTTTGTTATTTTAGAAAAAAAATTCAGACTTCTAGTGACCACCACCCAACAAAAGGCGAGAGAAGTAATTTATTGATCACCCCTTTTTCAAATTTTTTAATTCAATAAAAATTTTTGAATGAATTAACCAGACTAATCATGGTATTTATCAATGAATTTCAATGACATTTTGTGGAAGTGTGGGTCATCGGTTAAGGATGAATTGATTAAATTTTGGAGTCGATCCAAGATTATTTTTTTCCAATTGAAAGATAATTTTTCTTGACAAATTAATGTATTTGCTTTTGTTGGTTCACACAATACCTCCAAAAGTTTCCAGTGAATTCAATTTGGTTGAATGGTTGGCTATGGCCAAAAGAATTGATTAAACTTTGGGGTGGATCCAGGAATTTTTTTCTGCAGTCACCTCCTCTGCATCATAGCTAGATATGTTTTGATTTTCATGAATTTTTTAGTGACAATGACGGAGGTATTCATTCTCTGAGTTCTTTCTGCCTCAGATCGGTAACAATTTCACTCAATAGGAAATCTCATTTCCTACATTTTTCTTCCTCAGGTATCTTCATATTTTGCCAAGAAGCATTGCTGCAGGGGGAGGGAATATTTGAAAATGCTCCTAGGGCCCCCCCCCCCCCCCCCAATGGAGGATAGCCCCTCCAAAAGCTTCATAAATAGTTCAATTGCATTTCTGCTGACATCATAGAATAACAAGAATGTATTTGTACATACATGAATTGCATGAATGATTATTCAGCGTTTGGGAGTTGTTTTTCCCCAATTAAGTGATAGTGTATGTCTATGTATTCTAAATTTTCCTTTTTCATCATATCTAAGTAAATGTTGGAGGGGGCCCTTCAAAAAGCCAAGCCATTTGGGAGCTCGACTTCTTGAGGGGCCTCCTGTAGCTACATTATTGCTTTGAGCTTGTATATTTTTTTTTGTTTTTTTTTTTTTTGCTAATATGATTTTCAAGTTGAATTGAAGGAATTTAAAATAACCAAATAGATTCGAACTTATATTGGGATCAAAAGCAATAAAGAGAAAAAGATAAAAAACCCCTTTTTTTTTTTTATAGTATAAGATTACGAAAACCTGGTGGACCCTTGGAAATTCCATAGATGTTAATAATCAGGATATCATCATTACTCTCGTATAAATATTTCTGTAATTAAAGTATATAATTTCGTTAGTGTCATTTATCACTAATGGAAAGTATCTATATTGACTTTAATTATGGGCAAAGGCAAATGGAACTAAAATATCTACAGTGGTTATTATTATTATTGATTACTTTTGCTATCTGCCTAGACTCCTGTGGTCTAGTACTGCTATAACTTGATTTTTAGGTTTCAGTCTTCTGAGGGAAGAGTAGTGGATGAGAGTTATAGAGTAGGCTGTGTCCCTTATGTGGCCATTCAAGCATAAGATCCCTCTTCCATTTTTCCACTTCATCATATTGCAACAATGGGTGCGGAGGGAGAGGGAATGGAAGATATGTGGAGAATGAGAAAAAATCAGAAAGCCTAAAAGTCGTTCATACAAGCCAGCTGAATAATAGCATAATCCTCTGATAACTATTATTAGATCTTTATGAAACGTGTTCTCACATGATAGATCTTTATCAACGTCTATCTGTCTCTCTCTCTCTCTCTCTCTGTTTTTATATATACACATCATATATGATGACTGTGGCTTTGCAAACCAAGATTTGTGAGGTTTTTTTTTTTTCGGCCTCTTGCAGACCCCAAGACTGCAGGGTGTGAACATGAATAGCCCAGTGCCTTAAGAATCCCGATGTGAATCCAATTGAGAACTTATGGAATGAATTGAAAAAACATGTAAGCGCGAGAAAATAAACAAATCTGCATCAAATCGAAGATTCTGCACATCAAGAATAGCAAATCAACCCTTCTGATGTTCGTTCTTACATAGTAACAGGTTATAAAAGATTAGAGAAAGTTATAACTCGGACAGGATATACGATTGACTGTTAATTTTCTCGTGTTATTTATGAGGGGCATGCAATTATTTTTTTTCTTTTCCTCACAATTATCAAAAATTGAATATGTATCTGAAATTTTAGTTTATTCTACATTTACTAACCTCATACCTTTCGCTAGCTCTGTCTCGCAGGAAATCTCTGGAACTCAATTATTTTTATAATCATTTTCAATAAATTGAGAAAAATAAAATTGTGCTTATAATTTTAGTCACAACTCTGAGTGTGTGTATGTATATATGTCTTAGAGTAACCTACGTAAATAAGCCATGTTTCAAATGATGTGGTATAAAAATGATATCAATATACAATACAAATAAAACCTTATATAAAATGACAAATTACATGTATGGCATGAACTACATAATAAAGAGAGGTGGTGTTTGATCAACACTGTTGGGGTGTCATGTTTATATAACTGTACTGTTTTTAAAATCCCTGGAACAGAGACATGGCAAGAACTGATGATCCCAGCAAGAGACAATTTATACATTGTACTGTAATAACAAAGTATAGGAGAAACAGGGAAAAAAACAGTAGAAAAAATGACATAAATTGTATTGATAGATATTGAGATATAGGTGACTGAAGTAACACAAAAAAAATCTTCTGAAAAAGTTTTTTAATGTTTAGTGTTCAAAGCTGTAAAGCTTTCATGATATATATATATATATATATATATATATATATATATATATATATAAACACATATGTACACACATGCAATATGTTCATAGCTCTAAGATCTCAGTAATAAAACCTCAAATAATTAGTTTGTTTCTCTGTCTTTTTTTCTTCCTGGTAGGTCATTCATTCAGGTCAGTCTGTGGGGAAGGAGAGAGGGGTCATTGGTTATCTGAATGTCAATTATCGAACAAGATTTCAAGGTCCTGTAATTGTGTTCAGTATAGCTTCCTTTTTATTATGATCGGATATTTGAACAATCAATTATCCGAACGAAGTTCTCCCTACTGTCTCGTTCAGATAATTAAGGTTTCTCTCTATACACACATATGTACAGATACATACATCTGTATGATGTAATATGTATATATGTGTGTGGCGTGAATGTCTATGTGTGTATCTTGCATTTTTCGATGGAACGTTATTTGATAAAAAGTCATGGTACCGACCAGCCCATGCCCCACCCCTTGGCCGACCTTGTCTTAGATTTCTGCCATAAATATCCTTTGAAAATTATCATTGAATCTTTTTCTTTTGTGCTTTGATCTGCTCTTATATGTACAAGTAAGTAGTACCCTTACACAGCCTACGGTTTCAGCCACCCCTGCTTGGGCTCCACGTATAACGTTACTGCTCACTCAGCGTGTTTGCGATATGTGGAACAGAGACTTGGAGGCGACCAGCACCTGCAGTGGCATCACTCTTTTTGCCTTGAGCTATTTTTACCCTTAATTGGTGGGGGGGTAGATTCATGCCTTTCCCAAGGGCATTTGAGTGAATTGAACACAAAATGTCCCCATTACTTACTTGGTTAGCCTATTCCCCTGCTTTTATTAGTAGCTTGTATATACCGGACGATAAGATCTATGATGTACAAGGGTATTGGGATGACTATCTCTCACTGTAACTGCTCCAAGCCCCATAACTCTCGAAATTGAACTTCCGTAGATGATCTTTTATTTATAATACCAGCACTTAGGACACTGTGTGATATTTGCATAATCAAATCACCATAGCCCCCAAAATGACCCGCCCAATCAACCAGCCAAGTGGGCTACAGATTCTTCTCTCTTTGCTCGTCTATACGTCTGTGTCTCTGGGTGATCCTTGTCTCATTTTTGGGGCTACAACCTCGAAAATCTGCATTAGTCCACCAGTAAGCACCATCTAAAAACAGATTCCTTTTTTTTTTTTTTTTTAAAGTGTTTTTTGGGGTCGCTGTGATCATTTTGGACCAACAATGTCAGAATGCAAACTTTCATGGTTGTAAACCGGAAAATGTGACCTGGAGACACTCAGGTGAACAAAGAGAGAAGAATCATTTGGCTGGTTGGTCGGGCAAGCCATTTGTGGGGCTTGTCACAGTGATTTGATTTAGTTTCAAACCAAGAAAAATATCTGTGAAGAAACAAATTCTTTTTTTTTTTCTAAAGAATGCTGATATGTAAACATGAGAAAACTTACTGAAATTTTGTAATTTCTGCATTGTATTCTAGTAGCAAAAATGTAATTACCTCCTCACATTTATATCTCACAAAGTTGATAAGTTTAGCATTAGTTTCTACAGAATCAATTGTAAAATTGGAAATTATTAGTAATGAATAATTAGGAATTGATAGTATTGTATAATTAGGAAGTAATCAGTTAGAATTTAACATGACATTGTTTTGTATCTCAGAAGATTTTTCACCCTGCTCCCAGCATATTTAAATTAGTCCCTTGTAGTGCATACATTCTACTTTTGGAATCACTGGTCTAAGTGGTGACTTTTGATTCCGTTACTGTCAATCTATAGTTTACTTAAAGAATAGTGGTATAAAATTTTCTTTCTCCAGATACTGTTTATCTTGCCAACATAAGTTTCTTCAGTTTTTGAGTGATTCTGGTTATCTATGTATGTGTCATGCATCACCAATTGAGCTAAAGAGCTGAATATTTAAAGATTTACTTTTATGATGTCTAGAAAAAAACGTTTTATTTCTGTTCTGTTTTTTTTCCCCCTAAAATAAGTTTGTAAGATTAAAATGTAAGATTCTGCTAAATTAGTCTCTTAGCTTGTGTCTAGAGGCATGTTTGATTTTTTTTAAATTCAAAGAAAAAATTTTAGACTTTTCAATGATCCAACTAAAGGCAAGTGAAAAAACTTATTCATTGATCACCTTTTTTTACAAATTTTCCAATTGATCACTCCCAACATGGCATGCTGCCCAAAGAACTCAGTTACATTATGGTTTCTATTGAATGATTAACCAGACCTGTTGTTAATATTATCAAAATATATATATATATATATATATATATATATATGTATATATATATATAATTTTCAATACTAATCAGCTGTACTTTTTGTTTCAGATGATATAATGAAGGATACGAGTATTGATATTCTGGAAATTTTGAAGCATTATTTTAAACTCGGCCTCAAAGACACTGAAGCTGCTGACAGAATTCAGGAAATGGAAGGAAATGAAACAATATCTGAGTGCATGGCCCAAAACAGGTTTGAGCTTTTTGTGGTTGGCGACTTGTACCTTGAAATAAATCCCAGAAGTGGACGACCATCAGTTGTCAATTATAATGATTCAAAACACACGGTAGTGGAGAAGAAGCCGACTGCCAGCACTCAAGAGCTTTCAGAAGAGCTGGGACCTTCGAAAGATGCAATATATAGAGTATTACAATTAAATCAAAAAAAGAGTTGATTAAAAGAACAAGAATGCTCTTGGTACACCCCAACTTTTCAAAATAATTTGATTTCTACATGATCATTTCAAGCATACCTTTTATGAAAGCCATATGAAATTTACTAACATTTTTCACTTACATACTCACCCTACAAAATCATACGTACACACTTACAAAATACATTGCTTGTGCACTTTTGTGACTATTATATCCCTTGGTGTTATTTATATAACAACATCTACTTAAGTACATACCTTTTTATCCTCTCTAACTATAGATATATTTTTGAATTACTATGAAAGGATTTTTGAAGAAATTATTTTCCTCACTTCTTATTTAAGAAAGCTTTACTTGTCTGACTAAAGATTCATCCTATGACTTCAGAAAAGTAAAGTATGCTCAATCTCTGGGGTGGGGTCATTTGCCCTAGGATAGCACCACCCCATTGCTTTAAAAGGGGAAAATTGGGCTTGTCCTGACATCTTCATAATGATAGTCACTACGATTGGGCAATTTTTGTTATTGCCCTAGTGTATGCATGTGTGCTTGCTTATTAAACTCAGTCTTGTGTCATATTCCTCGCTGCTGGGGAGGTGGGGAGTTGAATAAATATCTATTCAACAAAACCATTTAAAATCTAAAATTTGTATTTTTCTTGTAAATATATAAAAGTTTGAATTTGCTCTATGTGCGTGTGTGTATGTGCAAGTGTGAATTGCTTAACTCTCAAATTCATAAACCACTTGAAACATCTTGTGATTGACACTGGAATTCTTATTGAATAAAATGGAAAAAATAGTGGAACTCTTCTGCAAATCGAATTTTAAAAAAATTGAAAAGTCTACCTGATTGTCAAAGGGAGATATTTTTGATCAGATGATATTTCTCCTGAAATCAACATTCCATTTTCTTTGTATGAATTTAAGAGTTAATGAGAAAATAAAGTATGAATTTAAAAAAAATGTTCTATTTTTTTTTTTTTTCCTGCAATTATTGATTGGAGAAAATTCAATTGCTGGATATTGGATGACCTGATTGGACGTACCTCAGATTTTTGGATGATTACCAACTACGTCTTTTCGGGTTTGTTTTTTTCCATAACTGGATCCCCCTACATATTCACTATGGATGTTTCTGGATAAGTCATAACAAGCCTCTATGGATTATAAGTATGGAGTTTTCTACTGGAATCCATCAACAAAGGAAAATGTTTATAATTTGGTAAGAAATGAATTTTTATACCAATGGCAAGAATACACAAAGGAGGATTATTATCGTGTGACGCCATTTCCACCTACGTGAGACTGCAAATCCTCAGTTCATGAAACATAAGGGGGTGGGTTCATGTAGGCCTCACCCTGGCAGGCTGTCCTCTGACATCATTGCAAGGGAAGGAAAGGAAATGGATCACCGGTAGTTTACTGCACCTGGTCATTCCCAGATGGTCACCCATCTAGGTATTGGCTTGACTCAATGTTGCTTAAATTCGGTGATTGTACGATGGAGGATTAAAGAAGTCTAGAAATATTCCTTTTGGAGAAAGGAAAAAGGAGTTTTGAAAATAATGCCTTCTTACTGAACCTGGATTATCCGAGTCACTTGCTCTACAAATGCCCTGCTAAAGAAACCCTTTCATACAGAGCCAATGGTGGATTAACCCTCAGGGTGAATAGGCTTGTGCCTAGGGTCCTGGAAGGGAAGGTGGGGATGGGGTTGAGAGAAAAAATGATAGTTTAATTGAGTGTACCAAAAAAAGGGTTTAATTTAGTGTACGCGTGAGTATTTTGGATTATGTTTCACTATTTTTGCTAATTTTTTATTTCAAATCTAGAATATTAACAAATTTGTACTTTATGTTTAGACTGGAGTTTCACAAAAACAGACTTGACTTTGTTTTTCTACCATAAGAACAACAACGACAATCCTCACTAAATTTAGGGGAGTAAAAACTAACATTCCCCCTACTGAGAACTGAAATTGCAACCAACTGATTGGAGGTTGTGTCTCCTACCAACAGCTAAATTTACAAGTCTTGAATATCTACCAAAATTCATGTTAGAAATATGCAAGGGCTGGTTTCATTCTCATAAATAAATGAATCCATTCGATTAACATTTCCCTATTGTGATTTTAAATAATGGCTACCTGATTGGTAGGCTGGTATCTTTTCAACTAAGCTAAACCATCAAGCCTTACATATCCACTATTTATTTGCAGATATGCAAGGAGTTAATTCATTCTAATGAATAAATACATTTATACTAAAAAAATATATTTTCAAAAATTTCTTGTTTGTTATATATATGGTAGAAAAGTTACCGGAATCATCTTCAATGAGAATTGAATTTGGCCTCAAGTTTGACCTTGTAGCTGCTAGGCTTGTCCAAATCAGGTTCCGAAGACGAACATTTTGAAATGATACTTTTAGGACTTTGCATTACTGCAGCAACACCAACTTGTAATGTAATAACTCTTTAAAGCTCAGCCTGGGGCATAGATAATCGGTCATATTAGAGAACAAACAGTTAAATCGGTTGTTACTTTAATCCTTTATGATCAATTTTTGTTAAATCCCTGCACAGAATCTAGAGTTGACTTTGTTCTCCTACCATAACAAGAACAATCCTTTCCAAAATTAGGGATGTAAACCAATATATAAAATCCACATTCCCCTAGCGTGATATGAACTCTCGACCAATTGATTGCTAGGAGGTTGTCTTACTGATCGAGCTAAATTGACAAGTCTGAGATAATAACGAAAATTTATCATACAGATGTGCACAGGCTCATTTCATTCTAATAAATGAAGGCATTTATACAAAGAATATATGTCTTAATAATTTTTTCATTTGTGATATATATATATATATATATATATATATATATATATATATATATATATATATATGATACAAACATTGCAGTAAGTGGAGTTTGACCCTGCAGCAGTCAGTCTTGTAGCCAGTATGATTGCACTTGAATTTAGGGGTAATTTAACATTAAAGTGACATAAACTGTTTTGACCATTTGAAACTATATTTCTGAACATATTAAAAGATACTTTATTGTACAGTATCATCACTTAATATGGTGCTACATAAAAAAAAAATACTATTATCCGCCTAACTTTTACACTAATTTGCTAGGACTAGTATCCTCATCTTGGTTGTCATAGCCACAACGTCTCAACTGCTGTACCCTCTTGTCTTCTTCAGGTGTCTGTTGTAGTTGGTAACCTTCGGGGAATTTTGAGCCAAACTGTTTCTTCAATAGATTGCTCTTATCCTGTTGTCTATGCTGGAAGATATCGAGTATCAGTTGATTCTTCTTTGGTAATTCATCCTTGTGATGTTACTTGTCTGCTTTTTCTACTGAACCAGAGAGTATGACTTTTTTTTTCTTTTTTTTTTTCTTGCACAAATACCCCCACCCAAGTATATCATTGTGTAAAAATATAAACGGGTTTTCTAATCTATAATCTTGTAATCTGATCATTTATTTTGCTTATCAAGCTGTCATGTGTTAAAATCTTAAATCTCCTTGGACAGTCGAGTTTATTTCAAATTCAAATTTGAAAATCGGTACGATAATGTCAAACGAGTAATCGTTAACAATGAGTGGGGATCAGTGCTGGCCCAAGCTTTTATGGGGGGACCCTAACTAGAGTTTTGATTGCCCCCTCCCCTCTTGGGAGACTTCTGGTGACTTCAGGGAACTTAGTTTGCTTATGCCTCTGGCTGGCTCTGAAGAGGATTAAAATCTGAATTAAATCCATAAAAATACACATTTTTTTTTTCAAAGAAATAATGAACATACAATCCGATTGTGAGAGATTTTTTTTTTACTTTTTTTTTCAGATTAGAGGTTTATTCTAAAAGTGAGCATGACTTCTGAGAGGTGGGTGCAGCAGGAAGTTGGAGGGGGGCCCTGAGGGGTGAACTTCTAAGTTGATATATGTCTATTAATAAAATAGGTTGACTATTATTTACCCTTGAGCAAATATAGTATGGTATGCTAAAGGGGTTATAGCAGATGGAAATAAGATGGCTAAAGGATGCTGGTGGTTGTGCAGTGGGGTTGTGTGTACAGGGATTGGGGAACAGATTTGCATTGCCTTAAAAAAAAATTCCTCTCAGAGGCCCTGGAAATGAGCTGCTGGGATGCTTTGTTTGAAGACCTGGGGCGCTTAGTTTGAAAACCTGGGGTGAGTGTTAGTGGTAGCTTTTACACAATCACAAACATGTGTTGCTTTGAAAAACAAAACCCTATTATTACAAGCGTATGGCAAAAGTGTTGAATATGGAAGCAGTATTAGACAGGAATATCTTTCATCATATAGAGCACGAAATACTTACAAGAATCTTGCAGGATGACTACTCATTGCCTGAGTTGAAATGACTCTCAGTACCGTAGCAATCAAAGATGCCGAAGGGTTCTTTCTTTTTTTAATATTTGCATGTGTTTGTGTTCCCCGGCGCATCTGCCCATACCATTTTGTCTACAGATTCGAAAATCAACATTAGTACTCTGCTAGATCGCTTCTAAAAATACTATTTTTCATTTTTGGAAAAAAGCTTTTTTTGACCTTTCGGGGCCTTATTTTGATGGGTTTCTAGACATTTTTAGTCTATTTTAAGTTTTTTTTCTTAATGTTTTCCAGTGATGTCATAAATAGAATGTTTTTCAGACCGAACTTATTCTGATGAAATTTTTTTTTTTTTTCATGTGACCACGAATTTTAATGCTTCGGTTGTGCAATTACTGTCTGTCATAGTGAGTTGAATTTTAAGGAATTTCATTCGTTCAGATTAGCAATCAACATAGGAGAAGGAGAGAGTACAGACAAAAACTAGAAAGCTCTCAGCGAGTGCATATCTCTGTCAATGCTATTGTCACTAAAAACTGGTTGGAAATCACTTAATGTATTGCTACGATGCAAGGAAGATAACTGTACAAGAATTCAATTCTTCCTTTAGTCCGTAGTCTACCCTTCTGAAAATGTCATTGATATTTATAGAGAACTTTTGAAGATATTGTGTGGACAGAGAGGAAAACATGAGTGAATCAATATACCTCTTCAGAGTGAAACTGTAAGTGTAGTTTATGGTGCATTGACTCCTTATAAGTGTGTGTGTTTGTAATGCTCCTATATTCAGGGTTGAGCACTCTTTAAGTGAGGTAACTCATCCACTGTAAGCTTATGCAATGCTCTTCCATAGGAATAGAGCATTCTGATAGATGAGGGATTTCTGTGTAAATAGATATATCACTTAAATTCAGCCTTACTGACTGTGCAGTTCCGTAGTCCAGAGGTAGGATATTGGCCTACGGATCTGAAGTGAAGGTTTCAATTCTGCCTTGCGGGATGGGATAATGGAATGTCTATAGCCACACTGAATACATCGAAACAGCTATCTGTGGATAACACAATCATATATATATATATATATATATATATATATATAAAGTATGCCTGTCTCTATCAAATCACTATAGCCCCACGAATGGCCAAATCACTCTAGACCTACAAATGGCTACAGTGGGCAACAGATTCTCCTCTCTTTACTTGTTTGTGTGTGTGTGTCTCCAGGTGGTCCTGGTCACATTATTTGGGCTACAACCTTGAAAATTTGCATGAGTATTTCACTAAGCACTATCTAAGGATGTTTTTTCGTGTTTTTCTTTCTTTTCCTAAAAAGTACTTTTTTTGGTCTCGATGGACATTTTGAACAGACACTGTCCAAATCTTGTGTTGGTATTTTTTTTAGATAATTTTCGATAAAAGATCTATTTTTTCAAGATGATTAATTCTGGTACACATGTGGATTATGGTAATTAATTTATGAGAGGTACAAATACATTTTTCTCTCTATGTTCATACACATACTTGTGATTGTTTCAAGTGACAGTTTGTATCTATATTGAATTCCAGCCAAAACAATTGTTATTCACTAAATCAAGATGGTGTCCTCTTTTGTGAAACGGCTTTGAAGATTTTTTTTCTTTCTTGTCTGTGTGTTAGTATACAAAATGGTGTATCCGACCAAGCAGAAGGCTGCTCCCTGCAAATTGGCTGGAGGCCTTTAACCCCTGACCTCCTCATTTGGGCCTCTTTCAATTTGATTGGTTGAATTCTATTGACCTTTACATAATGACCTTTTTTTTAAAAAATGGTTCTTGGGTTCAATTACTCTCATTTTGTTCCAAACTCTTAAAACCTGACAATTTAGAGAATCTCTTTACATTGCAATTCATTGAATCATTTCATAAAGAAATGACACAAATTTTTATGTTGAACAATACAAACTTCAAACATTTGTATCATTCATGTATATATATATATATATATATATATATATATATATAATATGAACTGTAGAGAGTGAGAGAGACTCAGTAGTAAAGTGTTTTGAAGTTAGGTTTATTTATCCGTAAATGTTTTTTGTTAATGGTCTAGACATATATATATATATATGGTAGTTTACTCATACTGTCAAAAATGATGACATATATGATGTATATAGATAGAAGTTGCATTTTATATGCATGGATAATAGAAATTAACATTGCAGTGAACCTAGAGAACAATGTTCTGCTGACGACATAGATTTTTATTATTGATTTTATTTGAGCATAAAATTCTATTTTCAATGTCCTCATGTGGTAACATACCTAAGGATAGTATAGATGAGTTGCTTCTTTTAATGTGACAGAAAACCAATAGATAAATACACATTACTATTATGTTGAGACTGCTGCAAGAATCGAACCTGTGACAGGTAGCTGCTCTAACGTAGCATCGCTCTTTTGATTGAATTAAATAGCCTGACGGAAATGCAAGGCCGTCTCATCCACAAATTCTCATTTTGCCAACCTAGTGTGGTTCTTAGCTTGATTTCCTCTTCTTCTGGGAATTTCATGGAGATTCGTTGTCCTAGGTAGATGTAGTGGTCTCCTTTTTTCAATTCCGCCTTTTTCAATTCGAATCCTTGTCTTTGTCCTTAATATGTTCAGGCAATAATATTTATCCATTTATCCAGTTTTTTTAAACTGTTGTTCTTATCTCGGTTATCATAAAGTACTTATATAAACCAAATGTTTTCAAAATCTTAACTAATGATTGTTTTAAGTATATTAGATCCCAAATTCGGATTTAATATAGTTTAATCTGTTTACTTACATCAAATTTACGTTTTAATCCAGTTTGAGCACAGTTTATACCGGAAATGATTATGAAGTGTTAATTTTATTTTTCTAATTTATCTTCCATATCAAACGTGTTGAGAAAAAGAGATCAGCCCGCATATTTTAACGAGTCGCATATTAAATGTCAGATTTCCGCTTATTAAATGTCAAAGTTCTGCATGTGGCTTGCAAGCCACGGTTTGGTCACCCTTGCAATAGACCAATGGTTCTTTACCTTTTTATCACCCCCCCACTTGTTGGACCTTGTCTCCTCGACCCCGACATCTTCAACGAATTGATTTTTAAAAAAATACCTATGGCAAATATGCGCGAAAAGGTTAATCCTCATCCAAACATAAAATGATTAGCAATTTGCAGACTCCATCTGATACGCTCATGTCATCAGTGACGTCTTGTGACGTAACTTAGTAGAAATAGAATTTTATGTTACGTTAAATTTGACAAATTGTATATCTACTGGATTTCACCTTTTAGATTAGTTTAATATTCAGGAATATTGAACAAAAAGGAGATGTTGCATAACATAATGTTTTTGATATTTTATAAGTACAATGCAATTGGAGGATTATTTCAATAATGCAGTCATTCTCAGCTGGCAAGGGTAAACTAGAATATTATGTTCGTCGTGATATTACGCAAACACTTACAAAGAGAATTCCTGAAATAATCAGAAAAATTCTTACCTTTTTCCTGCTGGCCTTGCCCCTCTTGAAATTGCTCATGCCCCCTGCCTCCCCAGGTTGAGAACCACTGCTATACACAGCATGTTTTATTAACCTTGCAAAATTGCTATCTCATATCGTGCCGCTTCCCCTATGGTTTCCAGTCCAATGTTCTACCACAAAGCTATTACTTAAGTGGTTAGGATATTGCTGGTTGAAATAAATGGATTCCATTCTAAATACAGCTGTCGGCGTGAAGTGCTTAGACACTACACTTTTCTTTTCTTCTTTTAGACTCAAATTCTGGTTATTTTTACCATTGTAAGTGCTTATAAGTGAATACAGGAATTCCTCTTTGCTATAACTGTGTCCCTGTACCCCCAACCACCAACAAATACACCCCCCTCATTTTTGAAAACTCAATAATAGATCCACACATCTACATACGCATACATCAGCATAAATGCACACACACACACACACACACACACACACACACACAAACTTGTTTAATCAGAGGCAATCAGAGAGCGCACCCCCCTTCCAATGCCATTCTCAGAGGGAGTAACTGTACATGAATCCGCCCAAGAGTTCAATCAGTTCTTCCATAACCTATTGTCCACCTTTTCCACCGAATATGTTTTGGAGATATTGTGTGGACAGGCATGAGCATGTGCACAAATGCATTTGATTAAAAAACGAAAAATATCTATCAATCAAAGAAATTCCTGAGTCCACCCCAAAATTGTACCACCCCTTCGTAAACCTATGACCGACCATTCCACAAAATTTCATTGAAATCCAATCATTACTTTCGGAGATCGGAGATATTGTGTGGATAGATACTTGCTCAGCATCACCTTCATCTATCGTGTCAGCCGTCATTGGGTACCAGCGAAAAGAACGAAGTCAAGCTGACTGGTGATTTGCCATAGAGCAGGGAGATCTGGCTTCATACCTTTCCAACGGGGCAGTGATGGTAGCAGCCAGAGATAGAACCCTGTTCGCCGACAGCATTTTATCGATGGCTCCAGTTTGAAGGTTCGTGTGCAGTTAACAATTGTGAAAGTATTTTGTGGAAAATAGAAAACTAGAATACACATACCTCCGCCAACGCCACTTACTAACCAGAAATTGAATGAAAATCAACTTATATGAATAAAGCTATGAAATTTCGATTTTCCATGTTTTGAACTATTGTTTACCTCTTCTTAAAATATTAAAAATATCTCTAAATCGAAAATAAATTCCCTGACTGGACCCACCTCAATTTAGTCAACTCTTCCTTAGCCCCAGGCCTATCTCTCCACAAAATTTCATTGAAATTCATAAATGTATATAAAAAAAAATATCTCAATCGAAAACAAATTCCTAGATCCAATCCAAAATTTAGACAATTCTTCCATTGCCCATGGCCCACCCTTCCATAAAGTTTCGTCGAAAAGTTCTGGATATATTGTTTAGACAGAAATCCAGAGGGATGCAGTTGAATGCATACAGGATTTTATGAAGGATTCAACCCTAAAGATGAGTTGGTAGACGTAAATTTTATGCTACAATATTATCCATGTGGCAACAGTGTATTCAATGACAACAGTATTCAGCAGTTAAAATGATTGTATCATGTACTAGCCTCATTCGAGCATCCATTCCTTTGTGCTGTGTCAACTATGTCGGTTTCCAATGTGATAAAACGTTGATGTAATGAAACAGGTACGAACGTGCATCCAGATTAAAAGAAATCATTTTCAATGTTAGTTAAATAAAAAATAGCTTGTATATATGTATGTTACCGTAACCCAGCAAAAACAGCACATGGTAGGCAGGGTTTTTTTTTTTAGCGCTACACCCTCTATATTCTGTTACTCGAATAATTAAAAAATCCGTGAGATTTTCAACTGTTACATTATATTCTAAGGAAGGGGGGCAATTTACTATATGATTATTTTAGAGAACTAGACCCTTACTTTTATTCACTAGATATGGTGTCGAAACAGAACACATCGACATCACCGGGGGATTTCATGACATCATCAGAGAATGTTTCGTTCTGATCGCTCATTTTTTAAACGTTTGGGACAAAATTGAAGGTAATATTTTTTTCCTTCTAAGAGTCAAAATAGAGGAAAAACATCTCAAAGGTCAAAATCGAGGGGATACCTTTTTTGTAGAGGGGGGGGGGGAGGCTGAAAATGAGGGGAATGTTTTTTCTAGGGATCAAAATGAGGGGAAACTCCATTATCCATTTTTGATTCATTTGCAAATAATTATAATGTAAATACGATACGAAGTAAGTGACTCGACAACGAGCTTAATGGCCACTGGAAACGGCCTCTCGGTGAGTCACTTTCAAGTTGAAATATATCTGTGATTAGCATGGTTTTCAAAACTTTTTGGGGTAATAATTTTTAAAACTAAAATAGTATAAATAGAAGTCGTTAAAAAGACCGTTGCATCTTTTTAACGTATCCTGTATATTACAAGAGAACCTTTTGGCCACATTTGGGCATCATTTTACAATAGACAAAATGTGACGTCTTTCAATTGTCAATCGATATGTAGGTAGATTCCTGGTTTCTGTGCAAATTTGTATTATTGCTCTCTTAATTGTATATTTTTCACACTCTCGCCCATTCAGTGTCGAAAACACTACATAAATAAAATAGATAAAAACAACTTCATTTCTGTACAAAACTTTAACGTTAAACACACTTGTCCACTCGATGTTAAAATCGGCTCACAAATAAAAATGATTTAACAATTCAATTTATTTAAAGTAATAGCCTTATGATTTATGTATTTACTTCAGTTTTTCTTTGATAGGGAAGATAATATTTCGGTTAACAGGTTCCCTCCAATTTTACGCTGGGAAACTAAGAAACTTCCAATGTCTGTAATATCTATTCTATAAAGTCTGTGTTACCTTTATCTCCAATTTTTGGATAGCTTACTACTTATATGCGACGTCATTTCCGACCTCTTCTCCTTCGTTCTGAAAGAGATGTCGAAGCTGTGAAGAAGAGCGGCGAGTGGAAAGCTGTTCGTGTACGACACCTTAGCGAACAGGATTAGGGTGCAAATCAGGACATCTTTTGTTACTCCATGAGTCCAGAGGACGCAATTACAGGACGCAATTACATACAGCTATCGGTCAACCAGAATTTAGCCAATATAATAGACGGCGACAAGTTAAACGGTAGATTTAGCACCAAGTCAACCCAATTATCAGGATCATACCTAATGCAGTGGGAACAGTGTAGCTGTACTGGATCCTTAGATTTGAAGGGCCTTAAGGAATAAATCAAGTGAAGAATAACTCTAAGATGGCAGGCCTTTGACATAGCAAGTTCAACATACAATAACAAGAAAATCCCATTAGTCCTACAAAGAAGAGTATACAACCAATGCATTCTCCTGATAGTCACCTTCGGTACTGAAACATGGAACCTAACGAAGAGGCTGGCCCACAGATTGAAAGCCATGCGACGTGTACATGAAAGAATCATGCTCAACCTCACAATGAGAAATCACAAGACAGCACAGTATATCAGGGAGAAAACAGGAGTCCATGACATGATACAATCCACTAAAAGCTCAACTGGCAATGGGCTGGTCATGTTGCAAGAATGGCAATCAACTGATAAACATCACGATTCACAGCATGGACACCCAGAGATTGCATGCGAAACCGAGGCCGGCAGAATACAAGATGGAAAGACGAACTAGACAATTTCAGAAAGTACTGGCTACGTGACATCCTGGAAAAGTCCATCGATGTACGAAAAATAAAAACTGATAATAACAAAACAATATGCTTTCGAAAATATTTTGATATTTTTTTCATTTTCGTGGGCAGGAAAGAAAAATTTCGGACTAAACTTGTGTGAGGACTCATTCTGTTGCATCGAGATTGGTTATTGATTCATAAAAAATCTTGACGTTGAATTAAACATCATAATTTGATGAATACTTTTTGGACTTGGGGTGTCGTATATGTTTTACTTAAAACCTTTTTCTCTAGGTCCATTGAGTATGCCTGGCAAATTTGGTTGGGCAAATCTCTTGGTATTATATAGAAACAAGTGGAAACCAAAACATTATTATCGGGGTGAAAGCGAATGAAGACTACATCTTTTTTTCTCTGCGAAAGTGGAAACCATATGTAAAATTCTCACACATATATAATCCATTCGGGACTTACTCGACCGTTTGAGACACTGGGTAAAGTGAAAAGTTCGAAAACGAAATGCTTTAACCAAAAATCGACCATTACAAGATACACTCCATCTAGATATCATGAAAACACTGAAATTCACTGATTCATTGTTTAATTGGGTGTTTTATACTCAGAATATAATAGAATATCTATTAGTGAACCACAGATATACTTCTAAAGTATTTTATACCATGATTAATGGTCAAATGCGTTCAATTTTGTAATTAAAGCTCGTTTCTCGGTGCCCAACAACAATAAAACACTAGGACCCTTCAGATGCTGCAAAGCCTTCTTTTACAAATTTTAATAAATCCCCGTCCACCATTATAATCATCAACTTTTGAGGTAATTCTGAAGTTTATGAGAAAGTACGGAAATGGTTGGCAAGAAAATGAAGGTTTCTGAGCGGACGAATTGTAAGAGATACTACAAAAAAAAAATCCACCAAAACGTCTTGGGAAAATTGCAGAAACAATAAGCCAGGTACATTGGGTATCTAAATCTTCTGTTCACATCTTAGAGAGCAGCTCTCATATAGTACTGGTGCAAGCTTAGCCGAAACTGCTTTGCGTAGACGGCACAAAGACGTCAGATGCCAGTGGGCAGATATGATCTGCAATGAGCGCCCTGTTCTGCAGAATGTGATCTGGACAGACAGAAGGCTCTTCAATCTTGACAGGTCTGACTACCACGGCTTTTTGGCGCGATCTAAGACGAGGAATACCTAAAAAAAGGCCGCTTGTAGGTTTGGCGATGGAGTTATTATGGTCAGGGTGATTTTACGAGCTACGCTGTCTAGTTATTGTTAACGGAACTTTTACGGCACTCAAGTGCCAAGAGATGTCAGAACGCAGCTTGATCCCAAATCGACCAATAAGTAGAGGAGAAAGGGAAAGGTTGATATTTCAGCAAGACTCTGTGTGCTGTAATTCTATAAAGACAACTGTCTTGTACCTCAATGATCGCTTTCATCTGTAATGAAGTGGCCTGCATTGTCTCCAGACCTCAGTCACATAGGAAAAGTTGCGTAATGATTGCAAGAATTGTGTACGCTGGCAACACCCAATATTCTACTCCTGGTGCTAAAATATGCTATCATTGATGCATGGGAGAAAATCCCCAAATCTACGCTCTCTAAGTTGGCAATCTCAGTGTCAGATTGTGCCATCCGGGTTTTGAAGACAAAAGTTGAAGCCATAAAGTAATTATCTTTTTGCTAAATAATGTTTTTGTTAATAAAAACAATTGACTTTTGTACTGTTTTCATTATTCTTGGATACCTATTTATGAAAAAAAAAAAACAACCTAAAAAACAGTCTCCTAAAATGAAGAACAACACTTGAAATTTAAAACAATGCGGACAATACTTGAAACCAAGTACCAAGAAACATAATGAACATTATGAAGATTTGAACATGCCAATAAACAAATCCCACAAAAAATTTCCCGAATTCGCTGTTTTTAGAATTCCTGGACGAAGTGATTAAGAGATTCCATTTTTGTTTTGATTTGTTTGCAAATAATATCTAAATCCGAAAATAGAATAACTCCAAGAAATGTTGTGCACCGGGTTTCATCAGTGTAAACATTTAGTCTGGTAAATGCAAAAATAGAATGTCCCCCAAGAAATGTTATACACTCGGCCACATCAGTGTTTACAATCGGCCATGCTAATGTATGAGTCGATTTTCATTCTTGTTTTGATTTGTTTGAAAATAATTGCCGAATGCAAAAATAGAACGTCCCCCGAGAAATGTAATGCAATGGACCCCGTCAATGTTAACATTTGGCCTTGCCAATTATCAACAAAATGAATAACTTGGAGGAATTGTAAGCTATTTCACACGCGACTGGAAGGAATTGTAATTCAGGAAGTGGATTCTCGTGGGATTTCCGGTCGAATGAAACTCAATAGAAGACGAAACAATGTTGCCAAATATGGTATGTTACTTATAGCTAAAGCTGTCTTTTAAAATGGCTAAATTGTCTTGAATGTTCTCTCTCTCTCTCTCTCTCTCTCTCTCTCTCTCTCTATATATATATATATATATATATATATATATATATATATATAAGTTAATAAATCGCTTAATTCGGGCCTACTGACCGTCCAGTTCTGCGTAGGGCAGGTGTCTGAAGCGAAGGTTTCGATCCTACCTTGTGGTACTGGAAGCCACTCTGAAGAGTTGTAATACAAAGAAACAGCTGTCTGTGGATGTCACAATTATTAATTATATAATGATAATTATCTATATAAGTAAATAAATAGATAAAGATTGATCTGCCATCGATGTACGGAGCATCTTACAAAGCTAGGACCAGACTGTGTACCCGGTCCCTTCTCTCAAGCAAACGCAGCTCCTACGTTAAGGTAAATAGTAGTATTTAATTTTTTGTCACGTGAGGTCACGTGACTTTATGCTCTCCTGAGGGAGCCGCCGCACTCGAATTCAAGAGGCAGCAATGATTATACATCTCCCCCCTTTCTCTCACTAACTCTCTCTCCCTCTCTCTCTCTCTCTCTCTCTCTCTCTCTCTCTATATATATATATATATATATATATATATATATATATATATTACTCAATAAAGGCCACTCATCAAACAAAATAACTATCTACCTAGACCCCAGAACAAGTTACTGATGAAAATTGATTAATCAACTTGAATAAATTTTGCAGATTTAATCAGCTATCACAGATTTTCAAACGTCAAGTTGGATAAAAAAAGACGGAAAATGGTTAATTTGGCAACGCAAGAGACAAAATTCTAGAAGGACTCTCTTCCACCAGCTAACTATACTTTATTGTTTGTTTTGAAAACAATGATTCCGCTCAACTTGGAAGAAGATATATTTTTCAGCTTCACAAACCAAATTTTTTCCACCATTGATTTTTCTTTTCTACAGTCTTGAGGCAGATGCCCTTAGTTTTATGGCGCCTTCCCGCGTCGAATCTACTGACAAAATATGCAGATTCGTATCTTGTCAAAAACTGAGGAAGAGGAGTTTCAGTGTGTTATTTATTTTTGTTCTAGTCTTACCGACAGAGGAAGTTATCAGATTTAGAAAAGGCAGACGCTTTTGAGCGGCTAATTGACTACACTTCACAACATAGTAAAACATTGCCTAATATTCACGCGTTGATAAACAGGGTTGCTAGATAGTTGGATACATTTCTGGCCAAAACATGCAGAAAATGGCCATGATGGCTAAATGCCAAAATTGTTTATAAAAGCAATTATATTTATAATCATTTCCATTAGATGAATTATTGTACATCACTACACTACAATGAGTGGGGAAAAAAATTAAATACACCTATTTAAACTTAATCTTAATTTTCAGTTGCTTTCAGGGGATTAAGAGTGTTTGAAAAAAATGTTCAGTTATTCTCACTCCCTGGGAAAATACGGTCAGAATATTCCCCCAATGATTCAGGGTTGCCAGGTTGATAGCTAGAAAAGTTTGTAGTCAAAAACACGTAAGGAATGGCCAGAAATGGCCAAATGCCAAGATCACATTTAAAAGCAATTGTTTTATTTATATTCCAATAAACAAAGTATTGTAAGTCATTAATATTAAGATTTGAAAAACAATTAATACTTCCATTGACCGTCATCCTAATTTTTCATAGTCAGCATCATGAGCTTGTTAACCATTACTACTGGGGATTTTATGAAGTTGCTGAAATGTTCAGGGATTCTCACAAAATTGATCCTCGCAGGGTGCCCAAACACGTTAATGAAAGTATTTATCTATGAGCTAGGGCACCGAATGAGGCTCAAACACACTACAGTACTAATGATCTGCTCTGCGGCAGGTGCCTATTTCAGATATATTTGATGGCTCAGGGATTCTTACGTGTTTTGAATTCACCGATATTTAAAAAAAAAACAAAAAACAATTAAGTAATCCATAAGATATTAACACTCACACACTGCACAAAGGAAAATGAACTCAGAAACAAAAACCATCATATCTGAGTCCAAGGTTATCGATTGCATAATTTGACTTGTATCCTCATCTTTGTTATCTCTGTTACAACGTTTAATTATTATGTTCCTCGGTCTTCCTCAGTTGTCTGTAGAATCTTATAATTCTTCAGTATTGTTTGCGATTTTTTTTCCTTTTTTTACTTACCACCTTTTCAGTTGGATAAATTCAGAGACTCGAGCATCGAAGCTCCAAGAACATATCGGTGAAAACATTGTTATCGAAATAACAAAGATAAAGATTCTCGTTTGAGTCACTGGGGAAAGAATGACAGCATTTCATCTTGAAATTTCAAACCACTAGGACATGTAACACTAAGGTTTAACCTGTTCATTACTACATATGTTTGTTAAAGTTGTAACATTTTGATTTTCCAAGGCAACTAAGCCGTTTCCATCCAGGGGATTGGTGCAACACAATCTTTTGCCATTATACAAGCTATGTGCCAATCTAAGATAAGTTGTGAAAATATCTATCTGTATCAGGTCAGAGCTTCCCAATCAAGGAGGCTTGAGATCACGGATTGGCAGATTCAATCTGCCGGAATATTGATCTTTCTACGATCTTGCAATATGGATTTGCAAGTCAGATAATCTTTGGGAGTGGATTGTGGGTTGATGACATCGCATGGGTACAAAAAAAGGGTGGGTTGGGAACCACTGTTTCAAAGCCTTCCATTTTCGTCGACTACAGATATTTACATGATGAATGTTCATTAATCATGCAGGTCAGTTATCGACAAATTGGAGACCAGTGTTTCTTAATTGCCGCATTGTCTCCATGTTTATTTAATTTTGTCCACGTGAAGTGAATTCATCAAATTACTCGTCTTTCACAGACAGCTTAAACTCGGTTGCACGAAACTCCTCCCAGCTATCGGTAAATTGCAGGTCAGTTGGATCACTTTGCTATGGCGTGAAGCCAGCACCCGGCTCTGCAAAAATCTACAATTGCTGCAGAAACAATGAATAAAAATTCCCCAAATGTAGTCGCTGCGATTGATCGTTCAAATGGAGACAAAACCGTTGCCCAATATGGATTGTCGCATTGGAGGACCTATTATTTAATGTATTATTTTACAATGGTCGATTTTTGGTCGGAGCACTTCTTCTTTTAGAAACTTTTGACTTTACTCGAGGCCTGAAACAGTTCCATCATTAACAGCAACAGCAGCAGACTGTTAGAGACAGTCATTGGACACAGATCTTCCCCAAGATTCGCCAGATTTCTCGATCGTAGGCGTCGCGGAGCCAATACTTTCTGAACTTGTCTCGTTCGTCACGCCATCTTATGTTTTGTCGATCACAGTTTCGCATATGGCGTCTGGGCATCCCAACATCTCCATACACTTATCCCAGGCATGTGACTTGGAGGGAGGACGTTCCATTGTCCGTGGGGAACGGGGGCCTTTCAGACAAAGACAAAATTATAAATAATCGGCTAATTAGAAACCGTAGACCAAAACGGTTAACATAAGTTTCTTAATTTTTTAGTGATTCTGGCTAGCTAACTACATTAGTATTGTGCAAACAAGCTGCACCAATCTAACAAGACGGCTGGAAATTTAAACACTAACTTATTGTCATTTTAAGAAATGAAAACGTTCCTTTTAAAAATTTCCCTCCCGAATAGTTTTTTTTTAGTGGATTGGGTCTATTTACTATGTAAGTCTAAGCTAAAATGATTACTGATTTTGTGTCTGACAACGTTATTTCATGCTGTATATTTCCAGTTTCTCGAATTAAATTTACGGGGATCAGAAAATAACTCTCAGTCACATTCACCAGATTTCACCCGGATTGCCAACTTGGAATTTAAAAATTTTTTTTCATTTTTTTGATTCTCGAAGTCACTCTCAAATTAAAAACAAACCAAAAAAAGCAAAACAAAACAAAACAAAAAAAACACAATCCAAATCATCTCAATTGGTAACACAGGAATTTAAAACATGAAAATCTAAGAAACAAAATTTAACAATCAATACTGGACTCACTAATTCTAAGAAACACAACAAAAAAATCTGAATTAATATCCCCTGTTGGAACAACATGCTTCAGAAGACGTCATAAAACATTGCCAGGAAAGGTTTCGACTCTGCAAAGCCAGATATGGGAGGCTTTTGTGGGATATAATATTACTGGTTTCATTAAAAATACGTGTATTTGAAAGGAAAATTTCTTTTCCACTTTTTTTTTTAAAGGGAATTCAGGTACTAAAAGGGAAAGGTTATTCGACGACACCTTATATTAGATTAGATAAAATTTTGTTTGTACATAACACAATGCTAAAAGTGGAATATTTAGTAACATAATTGCATTTTTGCAGATTCAATGTATTTAGAGATGAAATTCGTTATCATTAGAAGTTTTTGAGCTTTTACCAGCAATGGTGTCAACCTAAGACGTTAGACTGAATTTCAAATTCGATATCGAGTTCGGACATCATGCTGCCCAAGCTTGCTGCCGATGACAACAAAACACTGCTACAATGTGAACGGTTCAGCGTTGGTTCAATATATTTAGATTTCGAAGTATGGATACCAATGATTAACCTCAAGGGAGGCCCAAACCTGCTCTGACTGATGAAGAATTATCGACAGCCGTGGCCAACAACACACGAGCAACGGTTCGAGCAGTTTCTGGATACTTCAAGATTTCAACAGCGACCATGTCACGTCATTTCGAATTCAGAAAGATGGAAAAGGGTCCATCGTGAACCGAACAGAATGTTTCATGACTGTTTCAGACCCCACAACGACTCAGCTGGTTGCATGTAAGCTTAAAGAATCGGCATTTGAAGTCTTGTAGCATTCACAATATTCACCGGTCGTTTCTCCTTCAGATTATCATCGTTTCAAGAATTTCGAGCTTTTTATCCGTAATAAGAGTTTCAATGATAGGGGAGCAATAATTTGTGCTTTTACTGGCTTTGTGACCATTAAATCTGAAGAGGTTTTATGGAGATGGTATTTTATTGGAGGATCGTTGAAAAAAGGTTATCGCTTCAAAAAGGTTATATTTTGATTGAATATTTACCGTTTCATGTTGTTTATATCGTCTCCCATCTTACGAAATTTCATATATAACAACCTAATAGATGAAAGAATGGTAACACCGATTAGATTTCTGGTACTTCAAGCGTGTAATTCATATATATATATATATATATATATATATATATATATATATATTGTATATACATATATCTATTAATTCATCTATATATATTTATGTGCGTATATATATATTGTATATACATGTATTTATTGATTCATTTATATATATTCATGTGCGTACACACACACACACACACACATATATATATATATATATATATATATATATATATATGTATATATATATATATCAATATATCAATATATCAATAAAGATGTGCTTATGTCTACATACATTGTCCTTGGAATATCTTTCATGTCACAAGAAATATTCTTTTCAATGCTATGAATGTTTTTCTCAGGAAAGTAGCTATGCAGCAAATAATAATAATAATAATAATAATAATAATAATGATAATAATGATAATAATAAGAAGAAGAAAGAGAAGAAGAGGAAGAAGAAGAAGAAGAAGCCGGCATTATCTAAGGAACGTATTTCATGTGCACAATTGTTCAGCCAACCGTTCAATAGATTTGTTGTGTTAAAAGGAAAAGGGAAGGGACCGTTCGAGACAGAAATGCGGCCGAATTCATGCTGTAGTGGCGAATATATTGACAAGAAGTAAAGGAACAAACCGTTCAAAACCGCAACGTTATTCAAGATTTTTTGACGGCATTTGGCAATACTTGGCAACATTCGTTTCTGTAATGAAACTATTCGTTTCCAATTGATTGAAAAAAAAAAAAGAAAAATTATAAGACAATGCGAAACTATTCAGAGATTTATGAGGAGACTCCCGGAATATATACAGTTTTTTTTTCTCTCTCGAGCATTGCTACATTTTTGTTCGTATCCAAGTATTTATCTTATGTGTTCCCCATAAATCTACGCTTAAAATATTTGATATTTCCAAAATATGTCTCAGTCTTTAAATGTGTACACACATCTCTATTAGACGCTATTCGGTCGGTCGGTCGTACCCGTTTACGTAAACAACAACAAAAAAGAGATAATGTGTGACGTCATTGAAATAACATATTATCTGATCAATAGATCACGTATCAAGCGTTTTTTCTTTTTTTTTACAGCATTGCCAAGTATCATTTATTACAAATAGCTAAAAGTATCTTCAAAAATGGCTAAAATCGGCTACACTTTTCAATTTCCAGCTAATTTTATAGCTTAAAATGTTATATATACTCATTTAGAGTCTACCTAGCAGGAAAATAAGCATACACTAAGACCCCAGGACAAATTATCGATAAAAATTGTTCACTTAAATTTAGATTTACTGATTTTTTTTAATAACCAGATTTTTGGTTGAACCATTCTAACTTTTCTTTTAAACTTCCTCCTTCCCCTACTTTTACCACAACTATTGATGCTACTACTACTATGTGTGAAATCCCCTTGAAATTGGAAATCACAGAATAGACTCACATGGACGTATAGATAGTGGACGCAACGTTGAACTTATGGTTCTTCTTTGATTTCAAACGACTTGTTTCATAACTTTTTTTTTTCGAGAATCGATTTTTAAAGAGGATGAATATGACGTAGTATGACGTAAAAAAAGATAGAATTACCCCTTTCTTCGCCCACTCTCTTTCTCTCTTTCTTTAGTTTCTAACGAACGCTTTCAACTTTTTTTTCTATTTGGTCAGAAGAAAGTGGTTGGGGTATTCGTTGCAGGTAAAAATAATAATTGAAATTCTTGTCAACGAGAAAAGAAGGGTAATTCGTTTTCTTTTTAGGCATTTGTACTTTAAAATCATGGACGTTAGCCTTTGGTGATAACTAACGAAAAAGCCCTGGTACTCTTGTGGTTTTTTTATGAATGTTTTTTTTCTGGCTGAAATCCAAAGAAAAAGAATTTTCATTTCTATATTGTTTCTCTGGAGATACAGGTAAAAGTACCAAAAATGGGCTCGAAGTTCTGAGTTCAAACTCTGACTGAGACAGTTTGTATTGATTTAGCACGGATGTTTTGGGGAAGACATGGGTCGCTCTTCTCCGCTCCGTCTATGAGTAAAATAGTGCATGATGAAGTGATTGACGCCACTTCGGGTGCTTTCCACCTCCCATGTCTTCCACATATTGCAAACCAGTGCTGAGTAAGTAGAGATCTGATGCGAAGAGCCCTTGCACGGGCGGATGAAGCCATAGCCAGCATAAGCGCACTCCTCACTGTTACTTATTTTCTCTCCACTCACAGACAACGTTTTACTGTCTGAATCGGCATAATGTTTTGGTGGGTTTTGTCTGTTGTACCCAAAGTGTGCACAACCGCCCCATTAGGGGTACTGGAAGACTCAACGCCCCTTACCTCAAGGAGCAAAAAAAGCAAATTTCATTTTCAATGTATCATTTTTTACTTACTTCACGGGTGTTTGGGGACGCTGATGAAATATATGATATACTCTCAAAGGGGGTGGTACTTCGAAAACGTTTGGGAAACTGATTTTTTAAAAATAGTTTTGCTGTGCATCGATTCTCTCCTGAACTTTGTGATAGAATTAGGTTGGAAGACATGAACAGAAGAGGTTGGTGGCTTTTTTTTATACACACGACTAATCTGATGGTTTTATCTTCTGCCTAATAACTCAAAATGTCCATTACTTTCTAGATGTGTGGGATAGGGTACAGGTCATTGCTCACCTCATAAACACTATGTTTGTATCAAAAGTATGCCAGGGGAATATTGTCGTATTATATACAATAACTAGTTCTGTTTGTCACTGTGTCCCCACCGCTTAAACATAGGCACAGCTCGACCAAAGTTGACATGCATACTCAATGGACCTAGGGGAATGTTTCAGAGCAAAAAGTTTTGAGAAACATTTCTTCAAAAGGTTTTAGATGGTGTACTTTTTACAATGTAACTATGGTGCTAAACTGAACACTTTACTTTTTGTTCTATTTACATATATACAGGAGCCGGCTCAGACCTTCATGCAGCCCTGAGCAAAATTTGATTTGGGACCCATAACCGCTTCTTAGGGACCCTGTCGCTAGGTGGCTGGGTGGGATTTCATGGCTACAGGATCCTAAGCAGCCATTTAGTTAGCTTATGCTTCGGGTCGGCACTGCATATATACCTATGGATACTTGGTGGAATCCGCCCTATAGGGCGGAATTTCCAGCGATTAGTTTAGTTTAGTTTAGTTTAAAAACGGCCTCCCAAATTTTAGACAAGTATTTTTTATACCTTTTGCAAGTCGGCTCGATACGGACAACACAAATCAACCATGTTATCGTTTTTTCAAGAACCAACGCGTTTACCTAATGAGCTATTAATTTTAACAAGATGTGACTACCAGAGAGAAACCATTCCATTTTGAATGGGCGTTTTGTCGGAGAATAATAAATATCATTCGAATAGCCTTCTATAAAAGACTCGTCTAACTGACCAATCCACTGGTGCAGTTATCTTGTTTTTCATTGGGTGCTCCACAATTATGACCTTTTGTCAGATTTGACAAAATTCAATCGATGAAAAGCAAAGTTTATTTGTGGATCAGCATAGCCCACGCACGTGCCAGAAACAATTATCTAAAAAAGGATTATCTGAAGATATGGATCTCTTATCAAAAGTTATCTCTCAAAAATGGATCTTCAATCTAGAATTATCTAAAAAGAATATCAGCACAAGATTAGGGTTTAGTTGGTCCCAAAATGACCATAGAGACCCTCAATAAGCTCTGAAAGAATTAAAAAAAAAAAGCAACAAAAAAAACATTCTCGGTGGTTTGCTCATACCCCCAAAATATGACCAGGAGAGCCCTGACACACATACACACATACGCACTCACACACACACACACAAGCACACACACACACATGGATAAAAACATAAACACAGGTACTCGAAAAGGTAAAAATCTGTAACCAGGTTGGCTGGTTGGTCGGGCCATTAGTGGAGCCACAGTGATTCAATTTGAATGATTCTTCAGATTAAACAGACAACTACGATGGTCAATTTCATCGATCAAACGGAATGTTCATACTTATATCTTTACTTCTTAAATACCTACACTTCTTACATATGCATACACATTGAGCCACAAGTGGCTACATAATTAATGGCGTGGATAATGGAATTGGGGAGCCGAGTTCAGAATCCGTCCGAGTCTGTTTACCTTCACTTCACACAAAAGACCTTGAGGGGTGGGGGCATGAATCCATCTCTTCTCCCTCTAGGTATAGATGAAATAGCAGGGCAGACCTGGCTCTCTGGACTTTGGATGAAACCTTGTCTTTTATAAGGACAACACTGAATTTAAAACCAGCTCACCAAGTGAGCTCAATTAGGAAACAAAACAACATAACTATACAATTTAGAGTTGGGAAAAACTTTCATCTAGCAATGAAATTGAAACGGCCGCTGCTGCTACTAAATGGCAACCATCCTGTCTCTATAGACAGGCCCACTATTTCATCCATCATGGGGGAGGAGAAATACGGATTCGTGTCTTTCTCGAGGGTATTAGTGCGAAGCGAACATGAACATCTCCGATCGGCAAACCGAGAGTAAACTCCGATCGGCGTTTGAACTCGGGTCGCCGATTACATTGTCCGAGCTGTCACCAACTACGCCAATCGCACCTCCATATGGATGATGATGATGATAAACGTACATTGAACGAGACATCCCTGATATTTTTTGTCTCATAATCATAGTTTGTCTCAAACAACTTTCCTGTTTACTCCAACGAAGATCCACAGATACTGCCACCTGCACCGCTACACACCATAGCCTCCAGCCAGTGTTGCCAGATAGTTGGAGACATTTCTGGCCAAGGGCATACAAAAATGGCCAGATGCCAAAATTTCTTTAAAAGCAATTATTTTATCAGTTATTTTTTATGAGATGAATCATTGCGAATCATCAAAATCTTTTTTTCATTTTTTTATACTACTATTTACCTTCATATTATTTTTCAGTATCTTTTTTTTATTATTGCAACTTAACGATGACTTGCAATAAAGTGCGACTGAAAAATTAAGGTAAACGTAAATAAGAATGAATAATGACTATTTATAAAACATTACAATACTGAAGTACACACACACGCGCGCGCGCGCACGAGAATCTATTAAGAATACAATTACAACAATGTCAAAATGGAAAAAAAATTTGGTCAAACCAAAAATGTCATGTCCAAACGTTTTTCAAAAAGGCCAAATTAGTCAAATTTGACCATAAAATGGCCAAAATGGCGAGCCTGTCTCCAACTGTACCGATTGCCTTTATTCTGAGCGCCGAGGAATGTCTGTGAATCAAGATTCCTGCATATCTCTGACATAGTTGGAATTCTTTTAATTAGTCTAACATGAACAAACAACTGAGAGATTCCGGACCGATCTCCTTTGATAACAACGATAGAAAATTAATTAGACTAGTTAGCCTTGTGGTGTCGTATATATTTTACTCTGAAATCAGTCCGCTCGGGTGGTGTAATAGTTGGCACGTCTGCTTCACATATAGAAGATCTAGAGTTCGATTCCCGGTATGAGCAAAGAGTGTTGGAAACTTTTCATTTCTCAGTGCTTTCAGCAGCTAATTGAGTTTATTCTTGGCGGTCGACCTGTTAGGATAAAGCTCAGGTCTCGACCAGACTTGAAACTTCCCAGGATTACAATACTGACGCGGAAACCGGGACTTCGTTACCGACCATACATACTTCAGTCACTTGAAAGACTGATGCTTTACCCTGTTTTGTTATAATGGTCTATTTACTATACATGTCAAATTATATTCTTGCAACATGGCCAGCCCATTGCCATTTGAATCTTTTGGTGGATTCTATCATGTCACTGACTCCTGTCTTTTCCTGGATGCATTGTGGTTTCGCTATGTGAGGTTGAGCATCATTCTTTCACGTGCACGTTGCATGGTTCTCAATTTACGGGTCTGTCTCTTGGTTGTGTACCCTTCTCTCAAGAATTAGGATCTTCTTTTTTTTTAAGGTTGAGCTTGTTCTGTCAAAGGTTCGCCATCCTAGGGTGATTCTTCTTTTGAGGGTCTAAATTCAAGAACAAGTTCATGTTCACCTTGCATTAATGCATTTGGGGAAGGCATGAAATAATCTCTTCTATCCCCCCAGCCACGAGAAAATAATAGGGGAACCTAGACTCTCTACCTGCGGTCGGCAAGCAGTCTAGGAGACAGACAACTCTACTTCTGAACCTGCAAGAAGAGGGATGGGCCCCGTCAGGTCATCTTACCATTGGCACAGCCATGGTGTAATCATCGATGATGCCCTGACGACCCTACACTTGGTTATAGGACATAAATAAAATCTAAACCAGTGGTTCCCAGCCTTTCGAAGTAATTCCCCACTTTTCTCAATAAGATTACGCGTTTCCCCCTTCCATTTAAGTCAGTTGCAACGAACGATAATTCTTTTGAAGTAAATAAAACCAGTGGAACTCTACGATGAACAGCTTACATTGTAATTACGTTTAGAATAATATCCTATACCAAAGAAAACTGAAACACTGCAAAATACAGTATTAAAATATAATACTATAAAAACACCAATGGTTTTGATGATACTACTAATGACAAGGACAATGTATTTACTATAAATCATTTTGCACCTTACTATCAGTTTCTAAAAATCATGGAAGATAGCAAAACCTTTAAAAAAATCTTTGATCAGTTCATGATTATAACAATCAAAAACTTTCTGAAAGATTTTTTAAAAAACCTTTCAAATAAAAAAAGGTCTATCAATTCTACAAACTCATCAAAAAGATCTTTATTTTCGACACATATTTATACAGTAAACACGGCAGAAATTCCATTAAACATAAGGCAATGCTTGCTTGGAACAACTTCATAATTGTTTGTTTTTTCTTCAGAAATGGATCTAATGAATATAAGCAAAAGCAGTCTCATATAAATAACCTTGAAAATATTTCATTGAATCATATTCATATCCACTCAATATGATCTTATTGTTTGCTCTGTGAATGTCACCTGTAATTGCTGGCTACTCTAATAGTATTGAAATGGTGATCTCACCTATTTGAGAAAATGTATATAAAGCAAGATGCTGTTTAGTGAGAACCACAAAGGTGGGTACTACTTGTGAGGCCATAAGCTTAATTTTCACCATACCCACCGACGATGTACAAAAATGAGGAAAATTGTATTTTAGATATGTCATGTTTATTGGTGAAATAAATAAAATATTGTTATATCATTATTTTGATAAACACCATTGGTAAGGAAAATTTGGACTTTTGGTTGCTCAGATATACTCCAATTTGCATCATATATGCCCACCACCCTTAATACCAAAACATTCACCATGACTTTTATTTTTACCTAATTGCCTTATCCCCACTCCATTTAAATTTCCCCAGGGGAGGAACTCTCCCGGTTGGGAACCATAGCCCTAAACATATATCAGTCAGTTTGTTATTGACGAGATTTGCATTTATTTGAAAAAGAATTATTGATTATAGGCCTACGTATTTCCTCATTTGTGTCAGGGGTATGTGTTCGAGCCTAGGTTAAAGCCAGGAATTTGAATGCTGATTTTTAAGGTAGAGAGTCATTTCCATTTGAAAAAATTGGTGTAACATAATCTTCCCTCCGTTTGGCCGCGCGCCATGCTAAGCTGACTTAGACCTGAAAGTCAGACCATAGTTATTTTCTTGCGTGAAAATCTAGCAAGGGCAGTGTTGCCAACTTTATTTTCAAGTTTGCATCAAGAATTGAATTAAAAACAGCTTAAAGCATCTAGATTCACCACATATGTATATATATATATATATATATATATATATATATATATATATATATTCAATAGTCGTGTCTGTTGTTATACTCTCTGATCCCTCATCGTTAGAAACGTTTTTGGAGTAACCTACGGAAGTAAGCCCTGTTTCAGAAAAAAATAAATGATATGCAATATGAAATAATATCAATTTGTATAAAGCCTTGTTTAAAAAATAAATGATAAGTAGAGTAAAATGATATCAATTTACAATACAAATAAAACCTTATTTAAAATGACAAACTACATTTATGGCATGAACTATATAATAAGAAAGGGAGATGGTGTTTGATCAACAATGTTGGGGTGTCATATTAATATAACTATTCTGTTTTTTAAATCCCGAAGCAGTTACATGGTAAACGGCTGGGGGTCCCAACAAGAGTCAATTTATACATTGTACCATAATAACTAAGTATAGGGGAAACAGGGGAGAAAACACTTTGGAAGATTACATAAATTGCATTGATAGATATTGATAAATCGAATGTAACTTTAATCTTGAGCATTTATTTTATTAAAATATCACTTGAATCATTAAAGATATTAGTTATTCTATTATTATGGATTAAATGAAAAATATTAATTTTATAAAGAATCAACTAAAAGTATTACCTCTGTCATTTAGATGCAACCATAAACATCTAGATTAAAATGAAAAACATCTAAATTGGCACCACTGAGCAAGGGACGTAACTGATATTACAGCATGTCAGTCATTGACAACAATCGATGCTAAAGATGCTGGCACATCTAGAACCCCTCTTTGAACAACCAGCCGTGGGGCAGTGGATAACAAGTTCGTCTCACAAAGCAATTTGCGAGTAAGGTAAATACTATGACCTTGTGTCAGACAGAAGTAAGCTTAGTAAATGACCTCTTTGGGTACCCCGCCGTGGAGCAGATGTTTACATGACCGTCTCGTGTATTAATTCACTAATATAGCGAGTTCGATCTTCATTAAGTTCTCCACTACTGTTGCCTTGTGCCAGAATAAACAAAGTTTAGTAAAAAAAAACGTCTAGTGGGATATTGCAGCCTTCATTGATTGGTAAAATCAATGGTGGGTGGGCACGGTTAACGAAACTTTGAGCTAATATTCAGCTAAGAATCTAGCGGAAGCAAAGATTACCGCTAACTGCTAACTTTTATTATGAGAATTCTGCTTCGTTTCGATTTTTCGTTGCTCTAAAATCCTTAAAAATAGATTTAGAGAGCAGACATTTTGATATAAGCTTTAAATAAACTATCTATTGAATGTAAACTCATGTTTAATTTTATTTGTTCATTTAATTATTTATATACACCTTAATCATCATCTGATATTGGCATGCTATACCTTTTGGAAAGTTCTATGTTTATCAGTTAAGCGTTTTTGTTAACTGTGCCCACCGCTGGATAAAATGTATTCGAGACGGTTATTTTGAAAATGGTAAGTTCATTAACTCTTAAATTCAAGAACCACTTGAAACTGCTCCTGAACACAGTGGAACTCCTCAATGAATAGGATTTTGCACAAAATGGAACTCTTTTGTAAATTTATTAAACAGGGCTGACTGCTTCCGGCTCAAACTCCACTCTGAGAGAAGCTTATAAGTTTAAAAAATATTTCGACTTTTATAAAAACGTTTTCCCTTTAACTAAAAAAGAGATCTTTAAATTTGGTCACGGAAAGGAGACATTGAATAGTGGGTAGATATTTTTCTTGGTAAATGGCATGAAAATCTAGATAATTCTAGATATCATTTGAGGCAATTTAGCTATCAACTTCAAACTAGCGTTTAAAACTTTCTTAACTCTCTCTATATATATATTTCTTTCTTTCTTTCTTTCTCTCTTTCTTTCTTTCTCTCTTTCTCTCTTTCTTTCTTTCTTTCTTTTTTTCCCACTTTATCTCTTTCTTTCGTTGATTGATGATGTAGGAATAGAATCTGTGTCTCTTTTTCCCCTTCACTCTCTATCTATCATTTTAAACTTTTCATTTTTTTTTTTTTGTCTAAAATTATCATTGTTGTTAAATGAGGGAATTAGAGTTAAAATGCAGTAGTGGTATAAAGAAGTGAGTTATTCCCCTTGATTTGAGATCTCATTTTTAAAACATGAATTTAAGAATTAATTGACTGTAAGGAATCATTTGACCGGGAATAATTTATTCCCTTTTCAGGCAAAAATTCTGTCTTCACTAATGAATAGGTTGCTGAATCATTTTATGGCGGAAAACCGAGTTTCCAAAATTCGTGCTTGGAATATTTGCAACGTGAATGGCGGTTTTTTTTTAAAGAAAAGATTTCTAAATCATTGGCGTATAGCAGTGATGGAGAACCTGTGACACGCATGTCATCAGTGACACATCGCAGATTTTTAGGTCTCACTCGATGGGCTTCAAAAAAACAAACTTTTCTCAATTTTATTCTATTATCTTAGTTTCATGAGAATATCTTGAAAAGTCGACATATTTTATTTATCTCCTAGTTTTATGAAGATATTAGAAAAAAATATCCTTGCTTCTCTATATGCATTTATCTATGACTCAAACACATGTACAGATGTAAGTAACACGCCGATAACAGGATTCTTGAAAAAAAAATCGACACGCTGGGCAAATAAGATACGCCATTACTGGTGTATGGGAACTTTTTGGTTGAAGGGGCAGAGGACTTGATTTGCCGGAAATATTACACAGTTTTGCCCGAATTACACTGATTTGTTCGCAATTTAACACTGTGCCGTGCCCCTCCCTACTCCCTAGCTCATACGCCCGAGCTCTCAACCTGAAAGATAGGACCGCAACCACACCACGCTCGGTAATGATGCAGCGGTTTCAGTAGCATGTAAGTTTTTACGGGATGGAGTTGCTTGCCCGACGACACAGGCCTCCTCTTTCATACCTGCTTGGAACCAGCAGAATGGCCCTTGCTATTTACTCATAGCAGAGGTGAATTCATGCCTTTTCCAAGGGCATTGATGTAAAGTGAACACAAGCAGACTCAGCCGAGACTACAACTCAGTAACCGTTCCGCCTCTAGCGCCTCCGAACAAAACGAGATGTTGCTTTTAAAAAAAAATTGTCCTGAACACACGATCATCAAAGTTAAGCAACGGCGAGTCTGGTCGAGTGCCTGGATGGGTGACCGTGTGGGGAATACCTAGGCACCATAAGCAACTGAAGGTTATGTTAAGAGCGTCTCGTGTCGATCCCGTAAATCCTCCCAAGGGGCGTGGCCGATCTCTACACTATGATTAATAAACACACGTCAAAAGTCCCCCTGCCCTTACCCCCTCCCGCAGGACCAGCTGACTGGCCTAGTTATGAACAATGTGAGTGAATGAGCATGACTCCAACCTGTTGTCTCTTACGTTTATTGCTCATGTGGTAAAACAAAACGACGTAAAAATGTGCAAGTGATTTTTAAAAAAAAAATTGGTAAATATAAGTATGCGAATCATTTAGAATTCTCTCGAAAGTCACTTCGTCCCAGTCAAAATTGGGTCACCTGGCCGCATTATTGTCAATTTAGATATTTTCCATCCAGATCTAGATCAGAAAATATTTCAAAATGGTGCTGGAAAAGTACCCACTTTAAGAGTCGGTAGTGTTAAAATTACCGAACCCTCCAAGGTTGTAGAAGAATTCAACAAAGCTTCCTCACGAGGATTCACCAAAGAGAACAAACTGCACCTCCATTCGATCTCAGCGATCCTTGTCTCCAGATTGACGAAGAAAACTTATATGTGCGTTCTGACTAGAGCTATAAACTATTCAACAAATTCAATACTAAGAAGTCACTTGGTTCAGAAAACATACCTCCTATCTTATTAAAAAAGCCTGAAATGTAAAATTGCATGGATGATTTAGATTAAATAAGCAATTCTTCAACTCAATTTATGGTATCAATATAAATAATACTTTTAATAAATAAAGTAATATTTTGATTAAAAAAATGTTGACGATTAGAGTCGCTTTTAATTCATTGATTTTTTTCCTCGATTTTAGATTCATACCTGGAGAATCTAGATCTTTCTAGATGTTTTTAATTCAAATTTAGATGTAAACAAGAGAAATAATATCATAACACTACCTTGCAGACGTCATCTCCGATAACGGAGCCAGAATTAACGGAAGGTTGCGTGTTGATAATTTCATCATCGTCATCGTCGCAAAATACGACTGGCTTTTGTTTTCTAAAACAAAACCTGCTACAAGTCAATGAAACATATGATAAGCGAAATCCACAATAAAAATCTATTTGTGACTACAGCGGTGATTCAAAATGGTGGGTGGGGGCGAATTGTTTCGCATTTCGACCTCTCGAGGTCATCTGCACAAAAATGAATAACCATTGTGTATGAAGTGTCCAAGTAGGCGAATTCATTGTTTGTCGCTGTTTGTTATGAATAGAATAATAAAGCAAAGAAAAATTACACGACAAAGTTGAACCAGAAAGCATTCAGATCGCTCATACCCCTGCCAACGCGATTGTCACTAAATACTGAATGAAAATCAATTCATACATAGCTACGATGCAGAGGGGTAATCGTGATATAGCCGAAAATTTAATCAATTCTTCTTTAGTCCATTGTCTCGCCCTTTCACTAAATGTTACAGGAATTCTTGGAGAACATTTGGAGATATTGTGTGCATAGACTGACGAACAAGCATACACCTCTTCCAACTTCGTGAGCAGAGGTTCATAATTTGATTTTTTTGATTCACTGAATTTCTAAGATTTCTAAAACTTACACTTTATAGGCATTTACTCCGCTTAACTTCGTACGGCACAAGGTCAGTAATGGAGTACAAAAACGAACATCAAACCCACTCACTATGGTCTGCGAAACAAGCCAATTAACCATTTCTTTCTGACAGGCTCCACGATAAAGCGAATATTCTTCTATATCAATGACGGCGACGCACAGTGACCTAGCGCAGGGTTTTTGGTGACATACGATGGACTTTGAAAAAAAAAATGATTCCATTCTCTTATCTAAGTATTTTGAAATTTCAAGTTTTATCTAATACCTGGTTTTATAAATAGATTATGAAAACTTATCTATAAGTATCAACATTAAACTTAAATACATATAAGTGACACTCCGTTTACAAAATTATTCAAATTAAAATTTCGACACCAGGGACAGCACAAGCCTTCGTGGCTCCCTAAGCAGGATCAGGGGTCCTCTGGTGGCCCTCAGTTCGTTTATGCCACGAGCCGTCTCTGATGACGTGGATACTTTTGGCCGGTGAAATCGAAACTATTCTTTCTCTCGGTCTCTTTATCGATATGAATCAATGAATAAATGGTTTGGCTTCGTAAACGAATATTGTTGGGAGAGATTTCCATAGCAGTAAAAGTATAAACGGCAGCGGCTTGTGTGCAAAATAACCTTCTAGCTTGAGTAATGGAGTTTTAAGGTGAAGTCAGTTTGCTCAAAACCATCCCCACGCTTTAAACTAGGGGTTTGCGTCCCATGGTACACCGAGGTAGCACGGATAGGAATAGGACTTCGAGGTCGTAGGTTTGACAGGGGTGTCCTTCACCTGGCAGATGCGAGCTAACCATGTGAATTTGCTGACCCTTTGCGCGAAGATCTCGATGGTAAGGCTCACCTTTGGTTAGACCACAAGACGTGAACAATCTGCAGTTGATGCAAACCTGGTTATAGAGTTTCTTCGTGAAAAAACAAAAACAAAAACAAAATAACTTATGCATCCCTTGAATTAACGATCCTTCCCGTAGACCTTTCAAACATTATGACAAATTCTCACAAAGCTCGTCGAAATTTACAACGTAGCACAGGCTCTCCCCCAAATAATGAAAGCATTTTTTTGTTGACCCTAGGGACGACAAAGCAAGAAAAGAAAGAAAGGAAAAAAAAAACAAACAAACATGAGACTCATTCGTTTCAAAAAAAAAAAAAAAAAGAAAGAAAAAAAGACGGGAGAACTATAAACATTTTTTCTGTGGAAAAAGGAACATCACCTTTTCTTAAGAGTTACAGATAATTTTTTCCCGTAGAAAGACACGTCTTTTTTTGTAAGACTTAAAAGGACTATGAAGAATTTCTCTTGCTTGCAGGAAGAACTGAACTTTAGTTTTTTCAGGAACCTTGAGAATTATTTCCTTTCATCCTCATCAATTCTCGATCGTGAACTCGTCCGTTTTCCACATATTTATCAGTCGTATTTGTTAATTGTTTTGTTTATCGTTTGAACTATTTTCTTTTGAACGCTTTCTAAGGTTTCTCAAGTGTGATCGGCATGAGTAGTCCGACTAATGAAATAAGTTATTCAGTGGAAATACACTTGTGATCTTGACTGAAACTTCAACGAATTGGCTATGCCTAGATCTGGTGGTGTATAGAAGCACTAGCGTTTCATGTTAGGGACGAGTTTGCTCCACGGAGAAGGCTAAAATGGCATATATATATATATATATATATATATATATATATATATATATATATATATATATATATATATATATATATATATGAGGTAACTCGTTCATTATAAGATAAAGCACTCTGGTGGATGGGGAATTATTCATGACTGAATATATCGCTTAAATTTAACCTTACTGATCGTCCAGTTCTGCGTAAGTAAGATGCAAGCCGCTGGGTCTGAAGCGAAGGTTTCAATCCTACCTGGTGGTGCTGGATGGGGTAATGGCTAGTCTATGAAGAGTTGTAATACAAACGATGACACAATTACTTGATATATATATATATATATATATATATATATATATATATATATATATATATATATATATATATATATATATATATATATATATATATATTAATAAATAGCGGATCACATTTATCCATTTCTTAATACGTGTTGAAAGAAGCGAATAGCCCGAGAATAAACGAGATGAGAATTCGGGTTTAAAGCGGTTATTTGGCGCTTACTCTATCGGTGGTTGGTTTGATTCCAGCAGCAGTTCCATTTTCTCAAATTGTTTATTCTATTTACGTTGTCTAGGTTGAGTGATACATTGACCGTGTAATGACGTGATATCATTTCAAAGTTTCCATGTTATATAACGCAATCTATAATTATATATAGGTTTTCAAAAAAGAAAGGTAGGACGGTTAGTTCAGGTACGGCGAGATTTTTGCCTCGTAAGGTATGATATTGTGTCTTCTTCGTTTTGTGGAAATGCAATTTGCACGCGGTTATACTGCACATTTTGTAAATTTAAAAAAAAAAAATTTCAACTTTGAATAATAAATGCAAATAAATTTCAGACAATGATTTTATTGAATTTTGAAATTCTTAGGACACCCAGTAAGGTTTCTTGCAGTTTCTCGAGTTGAATTATAAATTGTTCAAGTTGTATAACATGGAAGTCTGAATCTAAAATTAATGTGTTCCTCTTATATAGAGAGTTGATTCAATCGTCCACTATTGTGAAAACTGGTCGCTATGCAAGCAAATGTTTCATTGGTAAGGATTTGGTTTGGTAAAGTAGAATATTTTTGTGGGAAAATATATTTTTTATAACGTATTTTGATGTATTTTAAATGAATATAACCTTCATTTCTTGAGGAATGTTTCATCTTTGAAAATCTTGTCAGTTAAGCAATAGGAGCACCCAGGGGTTGTGCTTAGGGCATCAAGCTGCTTCAATCCGTCTCTGCCCAGGTCTTACTTCCTAGAAGGGTCCTAATCATCATCAGTCTTTTATCGTCCGTCGTTGGACATAGAACTTCTCCAGGATCCGCCACAATTCTCTATCATGGGCGTGGTGGAGCCAGTATTTTCTGAATTTGTCTAGTTCATCTCTCCATCTTGTATTCTGTCGGCCTCAATTTCGCATGTGATCTCTGGAGATTCATGTTGTGAGTCGTGATGTCCATCGGTTGTGTGCCATTTTTGCAACATGGCCTACCCATTTCTAATAGATTCTATGATGTCTCAGACTCCAGTTTTCTCCCTGATATACTGTGCTGTCTTGTGATCTCTCCATGTGAGGTTGAGTATGATTCCCTCATGCGCGTGTTGCATGCTTCTCAGTTTGCAGGTCTATCTCTTAGTTAAGTTCCATATTTCAGCTCGAATGGGATGTAAAAAGGTTAGGCAAGTAATCAGAAGGCGTATCGAGGTTTTGGAATTCTGGAAAATGGACAAAAAAATTTCCAATCCTAGAAGCCCTGAAACAGCCATTTCAGTGTATCGAAATTCCATCTTGACAATTTTGAACCGCGAAATATGGGAGACTTAATAGGTCTACAAACAGGAAGGAAAATTTCAACGTGCGCGATTCATAGAAATTTATCACATTCAGGGGGTATAACTCATGGCTTCAAAATGGTAAGTCAGGGGTTGTGAAGTAAGAATACAAGTTTGAAGATGTGTTTGAATACAATCACCCAACACTCTGCACTCGGCAATCAGTATTATTCCCTCAAATTGTTAGTTCTCCATTCGGCCAAGACGTGGTATATTTCAGAAGAGAACGACGGCAATCATATCTTCTTTCTAAGAATTTTTCTGGTCGGGGAAAAGCCGAAATAAGTTTTGATCTTTCTGACATAAATGCTTCAAATGGCCATTTTACTGTATTACGATAAGTACCTTAACTCAGTAAAAAACAAAACAAAAAAACAAAAAACAAAATAAAACACAGAATTTCAGGAAATTTAACATACTTTTTGACATGAAAGAGATACTAACATCTGTCCTTATAAAATGGCCACTAACCACGTTATTAATAACTTCCTCTATTTCATGAATAAATCGATCAATTTTCTCATTCATACCAGGGTTGCTGTTTTTGATTATTTTACGGCCTAATTTGAGAGAATCTGATCTTTCTGAAAAACTTTTGGTCATGAACATTTTGGTTTGGCCATATTCAAATGTTTGACTAAGTATTTTAAATAAATTCTTATTTTTGGAGTCTACTTCAGTATTGCAATGTTTTATGAACGATCATTTTAATTTTAAACACTCACATCGTCAGGGTATAGTTGTGATGCTAAAGCAACTGTGAATTCGGGATGAATATTATTTTAAACTCAATACTTACGATTTACAATACTTTATCTGATAAAGAATAAATGGTAAAATGATTGCTTTTATATATGATCTTGGCATTTGGCCATTATTATTTATTTCTTTTACGTGTTTTTGACCAGAGACGTTTCTATCTATGGTAACTCTGACACACTGGGGAATATTCTGACCGTATCCTCTCAAAGGGTAAGAATAACCTGACGTTTTTTTCAACACTCACAATCCCTTCGGGTTCCTTGTACCTCTGTCTAACCCTGTGAAGCGGAACCAGCAATACAGACAGGGGCCCCTTATCAATGTGGATCTGGGCACGCTGTTCAGTGGCGTCACTACTCCCACCCCCCAGCGTACCCAGATAAACTGAGACCACCACAAAGATTTCTACTATCAAGGGTCTGGTTGTTCCTTCCTAAAAGGACTTGGCCCCTATCTTTTTTCTGAAACCACAAATGTAGTAAAGTAAAGGAATTTGATATCACCGGTATTTACGCAGACAGTACCTCGCTTTCATTTCGTGAGGGCTTCAACTGAAATTAGGACCGAACGGTTCACTGCAATGGGAGTTTTTGGGGAGAAAAAAAATTATCTCTGCTTTCTCCTGAGATAAGACAACTTCCCCAACAAACACCTGCTATGTAACGATGCCGCATCTCTAATTTTGGCGTTTATATTTGCTGGGGGGAGAGTAATTAGATATACAGGCACGGATCCGGAGAGTGGAGATCCAGTGGGTCACCTCCTCCCCTGCCCGGGCAAAGCACAATTAGATTTTTAAAAAAAATCTAGATAAGGATTTTTTTTATAAATGAAAAAAAAAACCCCAAATAATCCCAAATATCGCTTGAATTAACCTTGAAAAGCATCGATCTTCGAGTTTCTTCGTCACGTATTCGTATTTTCTTTTCCATCCATACCCCCTCCCCAAAATCCTGGAATCACCCCTGAGATAAATTTTAGAGTTTTGTTATTTTGAGTTGCTGTTCGGCCGAACAGATAACGGTTCGGAGAATGGGCTTGGCAAGCCGAGTTCAAAGTCCGACTTGAGGAAAGGATTAATGCTCCCCTCCCCTTCATCCAGCTCTGAATGAAATAGCACAGGGTGAAGTGAGTAGTGCCACTTCGGGTTGCTTGTTATCTCTAGTTCTCTTTTACGTATCGATAACAGACCAAGTGAGTATTGACGTAATAGTTAGAGCCCAAACAAGCGGTGGAAGCCGTTGCCAGCATGAGGGTACTGCTTAATTATTTACTGTTGTTTTGATATTCATCTCGGAAGCAAAAGAAAAGGCCCAAGCGAATCGATATATTATAAGGCAAACAGGTATGGATCCAGGGGTGGGGGTTCGAGTCTCCCATTCCCCACCCCCAAAATCCTCGATCCGCCCTTGGCAAACGAAGCCAGGAAAAGGACTTTTAACATTGGACACTTTACAGACCAGCCAGATCTGACCGGCCAAACAGGTGCATTTGTTGAAAACAGAACCTGGCTGCATAAGCGATATGATCGAATTTCCTGCGTAAACATACCCCTGCCATATAACCTGATCGTAATGGTTCCAGAATATATGAGTGACTGAGAATGATAAGTGCCCAACGAGCCACTGTTTTAAAGAAATTGAGAGGATTGGATTCAAAGTTAGACGAACTTTCACTTACAATATTCTCATTATTTTTGTAGCTACACACACGCACACACACATCATATATATATATATATATATATATATATATATATATATATATATATATATATATATATATATATATATATATAGAGAGAGAGAGAGAGAGAGAGAGAGAGATAGATAGATAGATAGATATTAAAAACACTTATCTAAGAACTGGCCATTTTGGCCCCCCCCCTACTCTCACTGCTCCTATTATCTGAGATAAGCCAAACAATTAAAGGGACAGGAAACAAACACCCTCTAGTCTCGCCTCTCACATACCCATCTCATTTCAAATCAAACTTGACTCTCACTTACTGACACAAACGCCTCAACGGATACAAACGCCTTTAATCAACATTTAGTTCATCAAAATGTTACATTTTTTAGATATATCATTTTATTACAATAAGTTGAATAATAGTTGAATAATAGTTGGCTGGGGGAGGTATGTTCAAAAATTTCGAGATAAGTTTTTCATTTTATGGCTTTAGAAATACCTTGAATTTAGTAATAAAATGATTTAAAATTATGCTTCTTAGCATTTTCTTGTTTCAGCTTCTTACATTTTTTTAAAGCTCATGGCAACACGTGATGTGAATATACTTATACGTTATAAAAAAAAAAAAAAAAAGGAAAAAGAAGGCGGAAACGGTACCAGCAGACTAACTGAAGATCGTAAGAAGTGGAACGTCTTGGCTGCCTCATGTGTCACACGACGAAGGAACAACTGCATAAATAACTGACCTTCGTTTTTCATATCTTGGTCTAAGTGGGTGGATAGGAGCAGAGGACAAATAGATATTTATAAATACTCAGTTTGATTATTTCATGATATCAACTCGATATTTCCTCTATCATATCTCTAGTTCAACGGAAAGGAAGGATAGAGTTTCGTTTTTCGCTATGTCCGGGGAGTTTTTAATCACGTGCTACAGTATACTGTTTATTTGTTTGGAGGATCAATATAAACATGTTTAATCAAACATGGTGTGGCCAATGTCTTTTGTAGATTATTTTCGAATGCGTCAATGCTTTCAGATGAAACTTTTATCATAAGGGGTTAATGCACATGAGAAGAGGTCTTCAAGGGTGATAACGAATTCAATAACAACCATTAATTGAATATAATCTTTAAAAAAAATTGATAAAGATAACACCAATCATAGAAAGATAAACAGAAAATGATAGCATAGATAAAGCGTTAAGAATGACGTCAGCTGCACATGCGTAAATAAGTCCATAAAGCTCGATAAACAAAAATAACTTTATTTTGAAATTAGGATGTAAGTGCAATACGAGATCTCAGTTTTTAGGTCTTTAAAAATTTTGCACCAATTGATCAACAAGTTTCAATGTTTTTTAAAGCTAGTTTTCAGATATTTAAGATTATTTCAGTGATAGTGAAACGTTTTTGTTTTTTGTTTTTTGTTCCGTCCTTGTTTCATCAACTTTTAAAGATCCGAATGATTAAATAACTATTTGATTGTTCGTCACTGATTAATCACGAGACTTGTGTCACCAGAGATTCATCGACGCCGGTGTCAATCGAATCGTTTTACTCACTTGAAATGACGACACCGATGACAATCACAGTCGCTCACCAACTCACAGTTTCTTTGGGATAATTTGGTTCACGGTCAATCAGATAAAACGCTTTGAACTCTTGTACATCGCGAGAAAGTTTCGTCCATGTAGAAGCCACTGGATCGGAAAATCAATCTAGAATTAGGTTGAAGATAGCCATTTTTTTCTCTCCAGGATTCATAGGATTTATTTCGGTTGTGATCGAAAAACTTACGATTAAAGCCAAACCCGACTCAGACATGTATCAGTCTGGGCTTGGCTCATCTGGCAATTTAGGTTCGACACACGATTCAGATCGAAGAAAATGAAAGATAAGTTTAAATGTTAGATTTGATCTTTTACAAACCCTAAAAGCCCTGGTAGTCGGGGTCGTATTACGAATTAGGCACAATAGGAACGGCGCCCAGGACTTAGGAAACTTGTTTGGCCTATTAAAAGTATACTTCAAATCAATTAAGACAAAATTAAGATTAGGACAATTGAATTATTGAAAATAAATAACCTGATTAAATCTAGACTCGTTAGTGCTGATCCATATATAAATAACATCGCCATTCTTGACAGGAATATGCTAGTCTATTATCATGAAAAACATGTATGCAAATATTCTTATGGTTATATTTGGTTTTGTCCGATTCGTGTTAAGACCTAAAGTTTTTATTGGATAAGTACAAGTGAAATAGATTAACAGAACTAATAAAAACAATCATAGGGCAATAATTAAATGAGATAGGCAGTTGTGACGTAGCAAAGAATACGTTACATAAAAGCTGGACTTATGAAACTAAAATGAAGGAAAAAGTGTAATTGTGTAAATATTTTTTTCTTTCAGATTTATCAAATTTGACTATACTTTTTTTCCTAATTTTTTTCAATAAAATAATATTATAATATTCGACTTTTTTTCTAATGAAATAAGTTATGTTTTAAATAAGATAGGTTTCTTTTTATGACTATTTTTATACCTCACGAGAGTAGTGGTGCTTTTTTTCTTACATATAGTAAAATAATTGCTTTTATAAACAATTTTGGCATCTGGCCATTTTTGTGTGCCCTTGGCCAGAAATGTCTCCAACTATCTGGCAACCCTGGCCGGAGGCAGTGTTGAGAGGCGGTGCAGGTGGCGATATTTGTGGATCTTTGATGGAGTAAACAGGAAAGTTGTTTGAGACAAACTATAATCATGAGACGAAAATATCAGGGATGTCTCGTTCAATGTACGTTTATCATCATCATCATCATCAATATGGAGATGCGATTGGCGTAGTTGGTGACAGCTCGGACGATGGAATCGGTGACCAGAGTTCGTACACGCTCATACTCACCTACTCCTAGACAAATGACATCACGTGTGTGCTTTTTAGCAAATCTGTGGTTCAATTGGAAAATGAACGGATGAGAATATTTTCAATGGCTGTGAAAAGATGTTAGAAAAACCCTTAGAATTCATCAAACAGCATCAAGGCATCTAAGAGGGGACATGGTGATCTAAGGAAGACCAAATAGCTCCTTACTTAGAGCTGTGTATCGAAAGCGAAAGCCGATGTCGTGTGTGTATTAATGATATAGATTGACTCTATCGTTTACCGGCGAGCGAATATAGCACGACGTGCTAAAAGTGTTATAGCAAATGGAGATAAGATGGCTAAATGATGAGTGTATGTGTGTGTGTGTAGGGTCGATGAAAACAGCTTCGCACTGGGTCATAAAATTCATATCAGAGAACAGCAGTTTTACTTCCCTTAATTTGTAAATTCAAAAGAAAATAAAACGATCTGTTCTTTATTTTTCCTTCAATAACGGTTGGTCGATAATCTAATTAAACTTCCAATGAATTTATTCTCAGAATACCACTTTTTAAACATGATTTTCGTCTGATTATAACTTTTTGTCTTTTTGAACCTCAGCGTTTGTAACACGGATTGATGCCTGATTAGCCACCATCTTGTCGAACGCAGTGTCTTCAAAATGACTCAGCAGTTTTTAGCAGATCTCATTCATCACTAAATTCTGATTTAAATAAGAAAAAAAAAAAAGAAAAAATTGAACGGTTCATTTGGAAAAGTTCATTACAAGAGATTTCGTCTCGCCTTATTCGGATGATTTGACATCACAAAGATTTTTGTGTTTGTGCGTATGGTATAGTAATATGTTCATATGTATAATGCATATGTATGCATGCATGTGTGCGTATTGGAACTTAAAAAATAAGGAATATCTGTTAGTTTGGGCGGGAAAGAAGCATCGATCTGAATGAAGGAAAACCCATAGGTTTGGGAAGTGATTCGAAACTAAGTGAATGTTCAGTTGAAGGATCGATTGGCCAATCACTGAGTCTCTCACGAAGTTGTATGTTCCGCTGGGCCGATCAACGGATAGCTTTAAAACCGTTCTCTCTTTCTCTCATTATTGGTTGACTTTACAACAAAGGAGCTGTTAGCCTAGGCGGGAAAAGATTTTAAAAAAATATTGTTAAATTGTTGGGGTCAATCGACGAAATGGGCAAGTGAAATACACACCAACCCAAAGAGAGAGAGAGAGAGAGAGAGAGAGAGAGAGAGAGAGAGAGAGAGAGAGAGAGAGAGAGAGAGAGAGAGAGAGAGAGAGCGTAGAAGAGTTAGGGATCAAGTTAATTCGGTGAACATTTTACAGTCAAGTCTGCTCAGCGTTTTTTTTTTTAATCGAGAGTAAGATACTCAGGAATGTTGCAGCGGGTTGAGATAAAATAAACAAACACTACAGTTTACCTGAACAGAGGATTTTGAGTGATTCATTCCTATTTATTGGACCTGATTACCACTTTTTTTGTTCTGGGCCTTGGATGCATACCTACGCCTGCATGATCGAGGAAAAGGTAATTTTTTTTAGAACGAACAAACAAATTATAGCATGTGTGGAACTGCACAATCTGTTGAACAGTCAAATCATGGGATTAGCCTTTCCTATATTTTCTTCATTTCGCCGATTTGTATTAGATGTCTTCCGCCCGACGGGTTACTCACAATTTTGCTCCCGAGGTTCGATTGTTGGTTCCGAGATGAACCTCAACGACAGCCCTCAAATCTTCATTATCGAGTGACAAATTGTTCTCGAGACCAGTCCCATCTTGGAGATTCAAACCAAAAAAAAAAAAAAAGATTGTATTTTATCTTCGGAATAAATGACTAGAAGACCGTTCTGAAGCTGACTCCAGTCTCCAAACACTCTTGATGATGCTGGTTGCTTCAGCAGCACAATGGCTGAGTTTGAACTCATGAAACATACTGACATCGTGATCACGTTTATCCATCTTTTCGATACTTCATAAAAAATGAAATACAGTACGCGAAAGAGGAGATGGAGGGCTTTAAAATTATATATATATAGATGTATGTATGAATAGGAGGGAAAAACAATTAGACCAATCTAACAGATCAGTTAACAGTATGGAAAATGGACTTGACTGACCAAGTTCAAACTCCGACTAAGACTTGCACTCATGCCCTTGGGAAAAGAATGAATCCGACTCCTCTCCTCAGCTATGGATAAAATAGCGTTTAGTCAAGTGAGTAATGCCAATTCCGGCGTGTGTCACCTCTAGACTTGTTGTAAAAACCTTGAAGAATTCCAAGACGAGTAGAAACTTGTGATATGTGAAGCCCGAGCATTGTGATGGCCAGCGTAAGGGTACTTACTTCTCTATGCGAGACGAAACAGCTATTTATTTCGTTCCAACCTAATAGGTTATCAAACCGAGGAGAACTATCCAAAGGATTTTTTCATAAGACTTTCTGTCCAATGTTTAGCTTATCGACTCTCCAAACTTCGAACTGTGTGACTTTCTTGATGCACTGTCCGAAACACTCGACTCTTTCGATGTGGAGTTAAATTCTTGTTAATTTGTTGCTAATATATATATATATATATATATATATATATATATATATATATATATATATATATATATATATATTGGATATACTTGGATTACCGAGTGCATCATATGAAAAAAAATTGATCAGGACGTATGTCATAATACAATGATCAGCAAGTTTATCTTGCTGGTCTTCTTTAGTGTATTCAACTCCCATCAGATCGTCTAATGTTGATAGTCTAGTATAAAAGTTGTATGCTAATATATGGCATTAAAAAAATAGAATACATGAGAATGGTCATGCTTGTTAACGAGTTGACAGCCACTGTATATTTGTATATAAAACATTCTAATAAAAGGACATTGAAATCTCCCAAATGTCTCACGTTGATCAATCTTGATGAAATCCGATTTTAATTCTTACCCAGCAGATTCAGAATCACGTTTATTCTCGTTATGTTTTGGAATTGCTTTTTTGCCCCCAGATAGGAACGTTTTGGAAGTTGTCCAAAGGGGAACCACAATTCAATCTAACAATTATCAAGTCTGAAACTTAGACCAAATATGTGCTAGTTCTTTTTGTATGTGAAGATTTGGGCAAGGGCAGTGCTGCCAACTTTATTTTGCAAATCTACTTCAAGAATCGAGTAAAAAAATCTAGATTCGCCAGTTATATTCAAAGAATCTAGCGAATATATTACATATAATTAACAAATAAGATGTGGCTTGAATCTTCAACATTTATTCTATCAAGATATTACTTAATTTACCAAAAACATCTACATCGAGATGGAAATTGGCAACACCGAGCAAAGAACATGAATCACTGTTCGATGAGCCAGTCAGTGACGGCAATCGATGCAAGAGATGCTTGCGCATCTAAAAATGGAAAATGTGCATGTCACTAGTCACGCGATCACTGAGAAAGTTGTTATTATCGATGGGATGGTACTGTCGGGGTTGCAGCTCGAGTTGTGTGGTCACGATATTTCCGCCCCTTAGGATAGACGAATGATAGAGATTCTGCGAATCATTTTTAACTGCGACGTTAGTCAGCAGTTCTAAGAACGGCAGAAATTTAATGTTAAGACCAGATTTGAATGATTTAAGAGCGTTTTGAAAGAACCAAGTGACCCGAAGAGAGAGTTGTTAAAGAGAGATAGACAGTGTTCCTAACAAAGAAAGGAAGCTGCTATCTTGATAAGTGGAGCGGGTAATAATTAGAGAGAGAGAGGAAGAAAAATAAGTTATTTTATCATTATTATTTGTCATTTTCTACGTCATATCATTCTTTTCTTGAAAATCGATTCTTGGGACAAAGAATAGAATACAATGAAGAAAGAAGGAAAGAATAAAAGAAAGCAGACAAACTGGTGCTAATAACCAATGTAAACACTCCATATAAATGTTTGTATTGTGGACGTGAAGTGATCCAACTGAATGTTGAAGTGACAACTGGAAGGTGACGAGAAAAGCTCAAAAAGAAGGTGTTACATCTCAATTTCTTTATTATTATTCCGTGGGCATGTTTCGATGCATTTTATCAGGTGCCAGCCATCTTCTTTCAGAGAAGAGATTTTCAGCGGTTCACAGAAAATATTGCTGTTTACAAGTTTGAGGTCGGGGAAAGAAATGAGGATATTTCCGTATTATTTAGTTGTTTAGTAGGAGCAGGAGGAAAGTGTTTGTATCAGTGTAGGCGAGAGTAAAATTCTGTTTGAGATCAGAGAGGTCTGTGAAAGGCAAGGTCAGAGGGTGTTTGTTTCTTATCTCTGTGGGTGTTTTGCTTGCCTTAGATAAGAAGGGCAGTGAGAGGAGAGGGTGGAGGCTAGATGGTCAGTTCTCAGGAAGTCTTTTTTCGATCTAAATTTTTTTTGATTGTAGAATGGATAGGTGGTGTCTAGCTTTTAATGGATAAGTGTTGGTATGTGTGGGACAGGTAGGAAGTATATATACATATAACTATTTCCTTCGCAAATATTGTATTTTGGATAACATTTTTCCTTTTACTTTTGACGCAATGATTTTTTGTTTTTGTTTCGGACGTTTTTCACGGGGATTAACCTGAAAAATCCATTGGAAACAAATATGGTTCAATATTATTGATATTTTTATTACAGAAACAAATGTTGACAAGTGTTATTAGACATTGTATGTACAACATTACAGGTTTCTTTTTTCTTGTTTTTCTTTGAACTATTGATGAAATACACTGTAAGAATTTGTTGCTGTTTTAATTCTAGTCATCTTGAAACAGTCGAAGATTTTCCAGAACTAGTCCATGACCTGTCACTTTGCTGGTGGTCATATATTTACAACAACAGGCTCGACTAATGGCTGCTACTGATACTATGTGTAGAAAGGGAGAAGGGTAAAGAAAGTTATGTAGTTTAATCCTGAGAAATAGCTCGGATTTACGGTCAACTTTGCACCGGATGAACCTGTAAAAACGTCTTCCATCTACGACGTTACGACTTCATTTGAAAATTAAAAACATTTTTAGTTGAGATCAGCAGGCTGTCGTAATTGATGATTTCAATTTTCGCAACAAAACTGTTCGCTCTAAACATCAAGTTATAATGAGAGATTAGGATCGGAGGAGGGAGAAAAGAAAGCTGGCTAGTTTTAGTGGGGTAATAAGGGAGAGGGAACAAAAAAGACAGAAATGCTCCTGGACAAGAACTAAGGGATAAATTTAGCATAAACTTACCTTGTAAATTGGATGCCCCACCCTTCTAAAAACCTATTCAGGGGGCGAATCTTCAAAAAACAAAACAAAAACAGTAGACATAATTGGGAGTAAATGTTGAAGATTTCAGCCCTATAGCTCCATTGGTGCAGCCTTACGCATGATACATAGCCCGTCAGCCAGTCGAACCAACTTGAAAACTGAAGAAACCTATTTTGACAGTTTTGGTCGACAGTTTATAATATATACGGGGATTCACGTTCGATATGTCGAAAAACAAGCTTGGCTGTGCTAGGATCAAACTCCCTTGCTTCATTAAACTTGGAAAGGTAATCTAAACGGAATTCATACCCGCATGCAATATAATTCCCAAACTACGTATCCCATTTCAACTCCTTTAGTTGTAGTTCTTGTAATAAAATAAGTTGACCTGAGTTGAGAGAGTGGATTAGCCATCAGTATTTGCATACGTAACTTTTATCCGTGCATGGCGTCACTTGGTTTTCGGGTGTGGTCATTGTCATTGTAGTGAGAAACGTAAATAAAGTCAAAACTCAACAATACTAGTTAGACAAAAAAAAAAAAGAAAGTTGTTTAGACAGTTGAACTATTTATTCTCCGATCATTCTTCCTCTCAATCTGCATAACATGATAAGAACACAAGTACTTGAGATGATGTAAGCAAATGTTCCCAAGTGAACCCACTTGACAGTAAACAAAACAATAAAAAGAGGGAAGCAGCCTTAAATTATCTCTCGTCAATTAAAACAAACAGCGTTGGATCAATGTATTCTTATTTCAATTGATATTCGGACCATCCTCATCTTGGTTGTTTTTCATACAACGTTTCGGCCGTTGCACTCTACGGCCTTCGTCAGGTATCATCTGGTAGATTTGGGGAAGTAACGAACCGAACCCTTTATTTATCCGACGGGGCTATATTGACCGTACCCCCCTCTTAGCGTTAGTAGTATTGTTATATTGTCTCACACTAGGATCGAACCTAGAACCATCAGATTACTTTACAGTAATTTGTCTGATGCTGTAACCACTGCGCTATGTGTCCATACTACTAATGCTAAGAGGGGAGTACGGTCAATATACCTCCGTCGGATAAATAAAGGGTTCGGTTCGTTACTTCCCCAAATCTACCAGATGATACCTGACGAAGGCCGTAGAGTGCAACGGCCGAAACGTTGTATGAAAAACAACCAAGATGAGGATGGTCCAAATATTAATAGAAATGATAATAATACCTCATCTCAAAAATTCCCAGACAATGTATTCTTGTTTTTGAATGCAATGACTTTCCAGGAAACGATGAGAAGGAAATAACAACTTTTATGCAGCCACTCATAACCTCCTTGACCATAATGTAGCAGAGATAATCTCACAGGACAAACAATCTGACAATTACACATTGTAAACTGTTAACAGCGCAGAGAGCAAAATTGGCAAGAGGAGTTCAAACTCAGACTGAGGCAGTCTATGTTCTCTCAACATTATCATTATTGTGGAGGGCTGATAATAACGGATTATGTGTCTTGAATTAACAACAACAGAAAAAATGCAATTACATTCGTAAACCAGTGGAAGTCACCTAAATGGTAGCGGTTCACAAAAATCTTGGGAATCAATTTATTTTCTTCTTTGCTCTCTAAAAGGGTTTGCTGGATTTAAGGAGTTACTGGATTAACTAGAGTTAATGCCTACGGTACCAGGACTCCACAATTAGCGTAAATTGAACCGATGTATATTAAAAAAAAAAAAAACAACAACAAAAAAAACCCGAAAGACAAAACAGAACAAAAACTTAAAGGCAGGATTTAGGTAATGAAAGCTACGCTGAAGGGAAAAAAAAAAGAGGAAAGAACTCTGTAGCAGGAGTAAGGAAAAAAAATCAGTTGGTGTAGAAGACATGATTTATATACCTTGGACCGGCTCTGTGTGTAAAAAAAAAGAAAAGGAAAATATTCATCTTGGTCTTCCGGTTTTTGTCGAGAAAGTAATGGGGTCTAGTTGGCCTCGTCGTATCGTACATATTTTTTACTTTAAAACTTTTCCCTAGATCCATTCAGGGGTGCATTCCAAATTTTATATATAGATGGAAATCAGATCAGGATGAGAGTGAACGTAGATCTCGCATTTTTTGCACATGGAGAAATTATAAGTGAATTTTACATACATATATAGTCTAGTTTTAGGCACTAGCGAAAGACTAAAGTTTTTAAAAAAATAGAAGAGGTTCTCCCGGGTATCAGCCATAGTGAAATGATATGATAGACGCCATCGCAGTCAATAGCTGTGACCGTAGCGTCAACATGTGAAGTCATGTAAAAAAAATTACATTGAAGAATGAATGTGGTCGAATTTTATTCTGGCATTTTCCACTGGGAAATAGAGCAAAGAAACATCTGGAAAATCTAGATTCTCCAGAATCTAGATGTTATCAATAAACCATACCCGTCAAAATAAGGCCAAAAGAGATCACAAAAGTTCGTTTTTTTCGAAAAAAAAAATCATTTTAGAAGGGCTTAGCGGAGTATAGTGCCAATTTGCAAGTTTGTAGACAAAACAGTATGGTCGGGAGTACTGGAAAACACAAACACACACACACATATTAAAAATACCACCGTTATTCAATGAGCCACCTTTGGTGATTGTCAAATATCATAAATACACATACACAATAGTATTGTTAGAAATTGTATTGTATGAATTTTATTAAAACTGAATTTGTACTAGTTTCAGTAATCACAAAGTATATACATACCAAATGTTTTCAAAACCTTGACCGATGATTGTTTTCATTAGGTTAAATCCTATATTAGAATTTAATATAGCTAAATATCTTACTAAACATGAACATTAAACTTACGTTTTAATCCAGTGGCTTTGCTGTTCATACCCGTTAAATAATCATAAAGCTTCAATTTTTTCCTTATATACCACGTGTATTAACTGTGATGAGAGAAGGAAACCAGGAAACATATTTCCACGAGCCTCTCATTCAAGAGTTGCGCATGGCTTACGAGCCGCGGCCTGGCCACTCAACCCATACGCTCTCCATCCACAGCGATCAGTGTTAATTCTCTTCTGAATAATTGAATAATAACCATTGTGTAAAACAAAGAATATCTTTCAACTTCGTCCTCGGGGATTTGGTGAGCAACTAATGTTTAATATGTCGACTTGGCTAAATTCTCTTGGTATTTGTTTTTATTACTTTTCAGCTCCTTCAAGTGTACGGTTTCAAATTATTTTTATGATCCCAAGATCGTGTAAGCAGGGTTGCCAGATATTTGGAGACGTTTCAGGACAAAAAATGGCCAAAGAATGGCTGATTCAAAAATTGTTCTTAAATGCAATTATCTCATTCTATTTTATTAGATGATGGCCAAAAATGGCCAAAGAATGGCTGATTCAAAAATTCTTCCCAAAGGCAATTATCTCATCTTATTTTTATCTGATGATGTACTATAAATCATTAGTATTATTTGATAAATAAAAAAAACGAAACCAAAAAACTTTAACTTATATTTTCAATTGCTTTTTCTTGCCGTAGCTTGAATATTAAATTTTCGATCATAAAAATCAACTGAACAATTGAGATGAAAGTGGTTAAAAAAGGATTAATGCTGATGACTGTTTAAAAGGTACTGCTACAGCGAAGTCAAAATGGCCAAAAAATTTAAATAAGGCCAAACCAAAAATTCATTGTCAAATATTTTTCAAAGAAGCCAGATTTGAAAAATTTGGCCATAAAATGGCTCAATTAGCAACATTGGGATGAAACGCCCTGCCGATCGCACGCGACTCGTAGGAAATTTGATGAATGTGTTGTTTGCTTTGGTTGATCATCTAACTTGTAGGGAAAAAAATTGTAACCCCCAAGCTTCCAACCTCTAACCCCGACCAGCTCAGGAGTTGGGAAGAATTGGTGGTGATGGTGGTGCTGAGGAGTGCTGGAGAGATCACCGTCTACGTAGAGTTGTCGGCCGGCTCATGTTCGAAAAAAAGGACACGCCCTTACATCATTGATACAACCCAAAATGTTGGTCGCGTGCCGCAGAGGGAAAATAAAGAGTAAGTTCGAAAGAGATGTAGTACAAGTGGTGACGGGTTGGGTCCGTGTGGGACGTACGCAAAAAACAAGCATTGACTCGCGTGCCGAAGAAAAAAATAAAGAGTCGATATAAAAACGCACACACCCATGTATGAAGAAAGACGCAATCCATATAGAGCTGTGAGTTATATGTGTGCTAAGCATCAATGTAAAAGTAGGTCATCGATGTACACGCGTACACTCATGTACACTATGCAATGTATTTTCCCATCTTTGTTCCCGGGTAATAAGTGTTATTTTCAGGTTGATTATGTTTCAAAAGTATGGAAAATGCCAGTTGTTGCCTTCAAACTTTTATTTTCGTTGACCAGAATAGGGATAATTAGAAATCTACGTTCTTCCAATTAGACAACGGGTAATTTTTTCAACTACATAAACCAAGAAAAACAATTGCATTTGAACATCACTGTCATGGTCACTAAAGTAAAGTTTGGAGGGAATGATTGACATTTTCTATATTTTCTATACAAAAGTAATTAGAAAATAACACTCACTACCCAGAAATAAGAATCGCCCCGCACGATATAATATACGTACAATATCTAGCAGGAAAGTATTTCTAAATGATTTGAGAACCAGTTGCGCAGCCCTGGTGTAAATTGGCAGCAAATCAGAAGGAACCTTATTGCTTATCATGAATAGACACCCTCCCGTGGCGTTAGCCAGTCGGCAGAGAAAGGCGATTGAGTGAGATTGTGTACTGAATGATTGTTGCATTCTCAATGTTAATCATGACGATTTGCCTCTCTATTCTTCATGTCTCAGGCAGTTTTTTTTTAAACATCGCCTCACCCAGGTTTATCAGAACCCCTCACCCCATACACTCCAGACTTGGTTCGCTGCTACTATTGGCTTTTTCGCCCCAGAAGATTTCAGACCGTGGACCAGATTAGAAAAAAATGTGACTAGGCATCTGAGGGTGATCCCGAAAGAGAACTTTGCAGTTTGTTTTGAAAAGAAGAAGGGATCCAGGAATGAGAGCATGGGATATTTTGAAGAGTACTTTGAGGTGCAATAAGTCACCATTACCCTAAGTAGGCTATTATTTTTTTCCTTAATATTGAATGGATTGTTCGTCGAATCCTGAACGAGAATTTTGCATGATCCAATAATGCCTATCCTGGGATCATATGACATTAAATGTGCGGCCCGTGGAACTATGTTACCTGATCTCCTGCTCTCATCGCAAATGACAGAGATGTTAGATAAGGAGAAAAATTCAAGCTTTATAATTATTTACCGGACATGAACTGTAAGAGCGTATGTGTATCAAAGCTCAGTCTACCCTCACCAGTAGCTCGACTACGTTTACGGTTTTGAGACACGCACCCACATGCGCATGTACACAAGGTCGGGCAGAGCTGGTAATAGACCCAGACCAAGTTGGGAAATATTGATCCCATCTTCAACTGCCCATTAAAAGTACATATGATTTATGTATCGGTATATACATGGAAATGTATACAAGTAATACAACTGAATATGAAAACTAGAAAAAAAATATAAATAATGTAACGGCGACTGGTCACACTTTTTGAATAAGCCTTCTCAACATCGCTAACTGAACCACCTAGCCCCACCCTCTCTTCCCGGGGCTTTCATGTATGCGATTTTTTAAAATCTTGATTTTCTCTAATCAAGATAATGCTTGGTCAATTATCGATATGTCAGACCGTCGTACCTAGCCATGACCAAGCATTGGGTCCTGGAAAAGTGTCCATGGGAGAATCTGACCATCAAATTTTTCTTACTTATTTCTTTTTATTTCACATTCAGAATTCCGATCAGGACCACTGTGATTTGGTCGTACCAAAAGTTTTCGATAAAACCTTGTGAAATGGGCACTTTTTCTCCCTCAATAGATTTGAGACGGCCAGTGTGTGAAGAAAAACTAACTAACAAACAAACAAACAAACAAACAAACAAACAAACCACAAAACAAATATCCATTAATTAAAAATGAAAAGAAATAAGAGAATGATAAGTAAATTATGTTTTGATGGACATTTTCCCTCCCTTGGGCAATTTCCCGATTACCCTCTGCATCGTGCTCGACGGTCTTCCCTAAGACGAAGCAATCAAGCAAAGCATAAAAGCTAAGTTACATCTCGTATAGCACAGCAAGGCAATGATTGTGTTCCGATTTCTTGAACGATCCAAACATTGTTTGTAGCACTTACAGGGCTAAAGGGCTCCAGCAGCTATTTACCCATAGCTGGGAGAGATAATTGGATCTACGCCTTTCCCCACAGGAACACAAACCGTCTCAGCCCGAGTTTGAACTCGATCTGCAGGTTCAACCCCATTATCCGCACCGTTAACCGTCAGGTCCGGTCGCTCAAAGCCACCGAATAACGACTTCTTAGAATTAGAACTTCAATCTTTGTTTTACACAACTGAACTTTGATTTTTTTTCGCAATATCAATTGCATTGCTACGACATATGTTTGCATCGTTAAAGATAGGCTGAGCTTAGTATGGCGTCAGAACAAACTTGTGGGGTACCAACTCACTCAAGATTAAACCTTGGGAGGCGGGTATTCGCTGTCCCACTACAGCAAAATGTGACACAAGGTCGAGGCTTAACGTGTGAAGAATAGGAACCATCCGTCCAAAAATGGCTCCAGTCGATACGACTTTGGTTGCCAAGCGACCTTAGAAGCTAAAACAACCTCCGACACGAAAGCGTCCACTTTGGGACCTGCTCAATAGAGCAGTGCTGCCCCAGGGCTCTATTTATCTACTGTCCCACCACAGCGGAATTTGACAGAAGGTCGGGCTTAACGTGGGGAAAATAGGAGACACCCTTCCAAAAATGGCTCCAGTCGACGCAGCTACGGTTTGCTTTGCAACCAAAGCAACCTCCGCCACGAAAGCGTCCACCAGGGGACCTGCTCCTTTAAGTGCAATGGAGCAGTGCTGCTCCGGGGAAGTTGTTTATCTGCTGCCCCATCACAGCAAAATATGACACAAGGTCGTGCTTAACATGGGAAGAATATGTAACCCCTTCCAAAAATGGCTCCAGCCGACGTGGCTACGGTTTGCTTCGCTCGCAAAGCAACTTCCACCACGAAAGCGTCCACCAGGGGACCTGCTCCGTTAAGTGCAATGGAGCAGTGCTGCTCCGGGGAAACTGACACCCCGCAGCTGAGCCGAGTAATAATAGGAGAGCCCAAGGACGAGTCCAAAGGATCCCCAATGCGCTCAGCAGTGAGCAGCCTAAATAAAACCTCATTGGCTGACGCACTGCACTGGTGCACACGGTCTTGACACCATCCCCAACACCCGATCTCCGGCCCATTCGACGGGCAAGTGTCAGTAACTGCGCCTCGGGCTCTATCGTGGAACAGTTACTACACTTTGATTCTAATGAAAAGGCCAGAAATAAGGGCAGGGATGATTGAACCTCGGTGTACAGCAGGCGTCCCGGAAGTCGTTATATCCCAGTAAATCTGTTTAATGATTTGCAACGTATCTGTCCATCCGTTTGTCAGTTTGTCTGTCACGCTTTAAAACGACTTGAAACACAAATTACTACCGGATTCAGTTGTAAAACTATTCAGATTTCTTTTGCGTCTACTTAAAAAAAAATCAATTTTTGTTAAAATCTGGAACTTTATTAGTCCACCGTAACGATAACAAGAACAATCCTCAACAAAATTAGAGGTGCACACCGATATATAAAATACACAAATCCTTATATATATGAATATATATATATTATATATATGAATATATATATATATAATTTGTTATATATATATATATATATATATATATATATATATATATATATATATATATATATACATATATATGTATAATTTGTTATATACATATATTCAATTTGTTATATATATATTTTCTTAAATTTGTTATATATATATATATATATATACATATATATATATATATATATATATATATATATATATATATATATACATATATATATATATATATATATATATATATATATATATATATATATATATATACACATTCAACACAGAAGTGGCAGTGATCATCTTCAGTTCGAACGGAAGTTACAGTGGAGTTTAATCCTGCAGCAGTCAAATTTCTTTTTTTTTTTGTCCATTCACTTGCAAAAAGTTCGAGTATATTCAAGTAGTAAGTATAACCTACTTCACATTAGAATTATTGAATTTTTCATATTTTACGCAAGTGTTCCAGACTATTTATACACGTTATACTCTTAATCAGGGCCGGTCTAAGGAGCCGCAGGAGCCAATCGGAAACACGTTTCGCATGCCCCTAGCTAAGGTCTGTAGAATTTTAGAGACATAAATCAAGTTTACTGTAGACTTTACATCTCTATGGTCGGCGATCAAACTGTGGACTTGAAAATTTACGCTGTTCTATAATTAATTTACTATTCTTTTAGTTCAAAGATATTAAAAAATCAGAATATTAACCAACATGACTGGATTTCAATGAATCCAGAAGATTAAAATCACTTTTGATCTCTGTAAAACCTATAATATGTTTTTTGGTATATGTTGCAATATATGTATATGACAAAACTAAAGTAACTCCCCCTAACGATGGGCCCCTTATGTGCGGGACCCAATCGGGAGTAAACAGTCCAATCGACTGAATGTCAACCCTGCTCTGAATAAATGGTATTTTTCTCTTTAAAATAGCATAGTACCCGTCAAATGAGACGGAATTATGTTCTGATGGGCATTTTTTCCTCCCTTGATATAGATTCATAGCAGGCAGTTTTGAATTACCCCTTACTTCTTACTTAATGGCCTCCCCTAGTTGGACGGATTTTATATATCAGCCACCGACTGACATATAGAAATGTTACCTTGCTTGGTGTTGCCAATTCAGATGTTTTCGTCGAAATGTAGACGTCGGAAATGGCTATGAAGATCATTTTTTCAATAAAATACATAATCTTTTCTTTTAATTTACAGTAATTAAACAAGAATTTTTTAAATTTATAGTAATAAAATGAGTAATATCTTTATTCAATTTATAGTAATAAAACAAGTAATATTTTCAATAAATTGGGTAATATTTTGACAAAATAGACGTTGATTAAAGTCACATTTAATCCATTAATAAAATGTAATATATTTCCCAGATCTTAGATAAATGTCTGGGGAATCTAAACGTCTCAGTGTTTCAAGATGTTTTTTGACTCAATTTTAGATGTGAACTTGAAAATAAGTAGTCAGCACTACCCCTGGTAGATCTTCACACAAGAAAAGGATTAGCGCATCGGTGGTCTGACTTTCAGGCTTGTGTTCTTTCTCCTCTTCGTAATCAACCGTTTACCCTTTTCCAAAGTCATTTTTATTCTTTTTCTCACAAGTTCTTTTTTTTTTTTTTTCATCTTGCATAAAATAACTGTTAATCTAACGTGCTACTCTGGTCTGTTCCAGAGTAGCCGTTTCCCACGCATCAGAGTCAGACGTGGGTTCTTGTATGATATAGATGGCATTTATCTACACAGCCCGAATGGCGAGCAGCGATGGAGGCTAAGGTCAAACATGGCGGAGGCGGCAGGGCGGTATGACGATGGGGAGATGGAGGTGAGCAAGAAAGACAAGTGATTATCTCTGTCTCTCTGTTTCTCTCTCTCTCTCACACACACGCAGTCATACACAAACACGCATGCACACACACACACACACACACACACACAAGTATAAACACATTGAGATAAGCACATATGCACATGGAGACGCACGCCCTCTCTTATTGAACAGAGGCAGACACAGAGAGGTACACAAGCAACGAGGCACGAATTATGTGTGTGTGTGTGTGTGCTTCTGTCAGAGGCATCCACACATGTATTTGCATATCGACACACAATCGCACGCACGTATACACACACAAACAGTCACATACTCACACTGCGTCACACACTCGAACAGGCAGATATTCACACAGCATCACGTACACACACACTCTCTCTCTCTCTCTCTCACACACACACACACACGTTTGCACATCCAAAATTAAAACTGTTCAGTCTTTAAGGGTCAGTTTCTTGGGGCATTTAAAGTGAATACTGTATCGAGTTTTCATCTACACGGTATACGGACACTTCCACATATTAAATACTCTCACATGTCACCACATACATTAAACGGACACACACACACACACACACACACACACACACACACACACACAACAAAAAACGTATAGTTTTTAAGGTTCAGAGTCCTGAAGGGAGTAAATGAGATTTTCAAACCATACAAAATGTCCGTCAGCTGACTCCTTTATCCAGACGAAGTTTACGGACGGACAGCGCTTTTTTTCTTCCATAGATGGATGATGTAAAAAAGCTTTTGCTACGACGGATGGCTTTTTCGGTTGTCGATTTTAATCTTGGACAGTGCAGCAAAAGTAAAACGTTTGTAACAAATCAGAAATATCAAAAAATAAATTACAGCCGGCTGCGCGCAAGTCTGAAGAAAATGGGTAAAATGCCGATAAAATTAGGTCAACTAAAATAATTCAAATGTAGTTTCCATTTTTCAGTAATTGAATGCGAGAGAAAGTCGTTGCAAAGCCAAGTCGGTCAGGCATTGGTAGAATATACGAAGGTCCCGACGAGGGAGTTGAAGTATTCCAACAGAATTAGTACTAATTGAGTAATTTAATTTAGTATTTTTTGTAAATTCGAATAAAATAAGATCCTAATAAAATCAAATCATAATAAAACTTTTATTCATTTAAATTTACGAAAAATATTAAATCAAATTACTTGATTAGAACAAATCCAATTAAAATATTCGTATTGAAAAGTTGTTTTTTTTTTGACTGATGTCTTTTGACTTGACGCGATTGTTGTAACTTTTAGTAGTTTATACTACACTGTTGTCCTTTTGGCTGATGCGTTTTGTATTGATGCCTTTTGACCAGTCATCGATCAAACATACCCTGCTTCGAAAGGCTTTTATTTGTTACATGCAATTTCGTTCTTTACATTTCATTGTGTTTTTTTCTTTTAATTTCAATTTTTTCTTATTTTTTATTTATCATTCAAGAATATATTCATTGCTTGGGTTCAGAAATACAGAATTCTAATTTGCCCCCGGTCCCAAACATGTCAGAGTATCAATTTTAACGCTGGAGATCTCTCTTTGACAGCAGGACGACGTTGGAGTATTCCACGATGTCTGCGGTCATCATCATCATCATCATCATCATCATCATTATTATTATTATTATTATTATTATTATTATTATTATTATTATTATTATTATTATTATTAAAAAAAAAAATGTTTTTATTTGTTTAAACTCTAGCCTACTACCAGACGAGGCTAAGTTTGGTAAAGAAATAAAGTTTTGCTTGATGGTAGAATTAGTCGTGTATTTTCTGTCAAGACCAGGTAAAAAAAAAAACAAAAAAAAAAAAACAGTGACCTGCCATGAAGTCAGAGGTTCTCAAGTCATGGCCGTAAAGTCACAATATAGGTGGCCAGCTGCACCGACGACAAAACCTAGCCGGTCACAGCGAACGAGTTCACGAATATTCTGTTTTCCTTTCAAAGCAAATCAAAACGGAATAAATAAATCACAAAACACCCTTTATTCGTTCGAACTCACCAATAAAAAAATCATATTACTTAATTAGTACAAATTAAATTAAGAATATTACTTATTTTTTTTTCATTTTAAAATGGTTCAACTTTACTGAACGAATTTACGTGTAACTCGCCTTCCTTTCAAAGTAAAACAAAACTAAATGAATATTTAGAAATAAATCACAAAACAGCCTTTATTCATTCTAATTTACCCATAAAAATATTACATTACTTAATTAATACAAATTAAATTAAAATGTGTTTACGAGCATCTCGGTTTCCTGTCAAAGCACGATAAACTGAAATAAATATTCATAAATAAATCATAAAACATTTATATACTCAAGTTTACCAATAAAAAACATTACACTACTTGAATAATACAAATGAAATTAAAATATGACTTATTTTATTAAAAGAAAAATCGGTCTGATACATGAAGTTCTGTGACTGTATAAAGACTGCTTACGTCTCGTAGGTTGCACTGAGTGCTTTTAGGGCCGGGATTTAAACAAAACAAGATTTCCAATACTGATTTTCGAGGGGTGCAGGTCCTCCCCGATAGGAAGATTAGTGCAACACAATCTTCCTACTCCCGTATTTTCCTGCAATTTAGTTTTAGGCCAGGAGAAAAAAAGAATGTCTAGTTTTAGGGTGCTGACTGGCCCTCCGGGCTGTACCTATCCATTGCACCTAAAGGATTCAATTCCTGATGCTTGAGGCATCCCAAAGGGAAGTGGCGAGGAAATTAGACAATTTCTAGCACTACCCACGCACCCGCTTGAGAGTCCCCACTCTAAACTCGACCATGTGTCACCTACAGCCCTCGCACGGCAGTGAATGATTACAGTTATTTGGTTATATGGCAAACTAAGCTAAACTAAGCTTAAAACATAGTGTCCTTGCGCTGGCTGCGGCTTCACCTTCCACTGATCAGGCTCAATGTATTACATTAATACTTACTGAGCCCGTTCGATATGTAAAATTGATTAAGAGGCGACAAGCACCTGAAACAGCGTCATTCTCTTCATCCTGCATTATTTTACTCATAACTGAGCGGAGAGATGGATTCATATCTTTCTCAACGGCATCACGGAAAAGTAAATATAAACTGACCCAGCCCAAGTTTGAACTTGGCTCGCCGAGTCCAGTCTTTGAAATCTTACTAAGTATCATAAAATTTGCTATCCTATTTTTGTCAAATTCTAAGACTGACTTTATTTTTCTACCGTAACAAGAAAGAGAATAACAACGACTATCCACATCAAAATTAATTGTGTAAAATTCTCATTCCCCTACCGTGATTTGAACCCACAACCAACTGATCGTCAGGAGTCTGTCTCACTGGCTGAGCTTAGATATACATCTCTTAAATATCAACGAAAACCTATCATTCAGATACGCACGGGTTTATTTCATTGAAGCTGTCTTACTGATAGAGCTAAATTGACGGGTTTTAGATATTAATGAAAGTTTATCATACTGATACACACGGGCTTATTTCATTTTAATAAATAGATATATTTGCACAAAAAATTCATTTATTATATATACCATACAAGCGTTGCAGTCACTATCTTCAGTCGGGGTAGATATATGTGTGGAGTTCAACCCTGCAGCCACTAGTCTTGTTTGTCCCGTTGGAAAAAAAAAACCTTCAATGCTTCGTATAGTTCACTTTTCTTGTATTGTTTTGAATAAGTTAATTCATATATTCTATAAATGGAGCGAAGAAGGTGCTCCGAGCAGGGATCGAGCCCACGCCTCTCTATTGGGTTGGCAATTCACATTCACCTTTCAAACAATTGCATCATCAGAGAATCATGTAAACCAATAATAACGATCAAATTTGCCCACCCACTCACCAGTTTATGTTTGGCTCTAACAAGTACAATTCATCCTGCTCTCCAATATACGAGAGAGTCGTTCGAAACATAGTGCCTGATTCTAAAAACACAGAGAGAGAGAGAGAGAGAGAGAGAGAGAGAGAGAGAGAGAGAGAGAGAGAGAGAGAGAGAGAGAGAATTGTCATGAGAATAATGGCTAAAAAAGGTCATCATGATAATTTGGTGACAAGAAAATTGTAAATTCGGGCAGCCAAACCAAATGGGGAAAAAAAAAAGCAAAAACAAAACAAAACAAAACAAACAAAAAAAACATAACAAAAACAGGTCTGGTTAGTTACTCTATACAAACAGTCACATGACATATTTTGGCCGCATGCCATGTTCGGGATGATCAATTAAAAAATTGGAAAAAAAGTCGTGATCAATGAATATAAATTCTCTCACCTTTTGCTGGATCACTTAGAAGGCATCCGGGCACCAAGTAGGGTCTAATCTAGCATAGATGTACGATTTAGTATGATTATTTAGTATGATTGAATCATACTAAAAACCTATAGAGGGTGGGGTGGGTGGGTAAAAAGACAAAAAAAGAGTTTTTCTTGTCTAAATATGATAGGGAGTAATTGTTTGAATATCTAGCCCCCCCCCCCTGTACGCGTGATACATAGCCAGCCAGCCAGACCATCTAAAAAACTGATGAAAACCATGTTGACAGTTTTTGGTTGACTGTTCCAAACAGAAGGAAAACAATGTAAAATTCTGTTTCATTGCTGCTTTTTCCGATGTGACATTTCCTTTCACCCCCCCCCACCAGAATGCACAAGCATCGTTGTTTTCTAAAAATAAAAAAAAGAAGAAAAGTTATTTACCAAGCAAAGTCGTTTTACTGTTGGAACCGTGCCAGATCTCGTTTAGATCCGGCCAGATCTCGTGTCAACGCTAAAAAAAAAAAAAAGAAAAAAAAAAGAGAGATTCTTTGTATCCTATTCTCTGATACTACGAAAACAAACGGACATTTGAAATCACTATGTATGAGATGGTCGGACCATTTTCCAAAAGTTCTACAAGTTCATTTGTTCTCCGACTTACCGGCCGTGTACCCTTCAGCCTTCGTCGGGTGTTGTACCTTGAACCTTCTCGCCGAAGTGGAAAATGGTTCAAGAACCAAGAGCACCCAACAACACAGCCGAAACGTTGTGAACAAATGAATACACAGACGAGGAAAGTAGTCTGACCATTCCACACATAATGATTAATACACATCGCCGAATAAAATTCAGACGAGAATTGAGATCACTCTTGGCGTTTGTTTGTTGAATTCCACATCACACAGAAGAGTAGATAGAAAGAAGCATATAATTTCATTTTTTTCACGTTTACTTAGTTACTCAATAGAAACCGTCACATGACCAACATTTCTGGGATGTATTCCATATTGGGGGTGAGCAATTAAGACATTGGATGTAGAGGTGATAAATGAATAAGTTACTTATCTTGCCTTTCGTTGAGCAGTAATCATTAAAAAGTCTGAATTTTCAGAAAACGAGCGGGGACACTCTAGTGATCACCTTGGCGTGAAGTTACATCGCAAACTGCCTCCCCCACTTGAACCTATTTGGGGAAGAATAAAAAAAAAACGAACTTTTTTGTAGACATAATAAGGAGTAAATGTTGAAAATTTTCATCCCTCTGGTTTCACTAGAGCAGCTTGTTCGTGTGGTACATACATGTATGCATACATAGCTTGCCGGACCGATTTGAATATTGAAAAAAAACACCTAATTTGACAGATTAGGTTTACGGTTTCTAATTCAAGTAAAATGGTGTCAATCAATTGGCGGGAAAATACTAGATGTCTCTGTCGTCGAAACGACATCGGTTGCCAATCGCCACGACGGTTCTAACATCAATCAACAAGTGTTGCCGGGAGGGTGAGACCTGTCAACTCTGACAACTGGGTTTGTTATAGAGATTATCAAACGTGCCACTGTTAGCTTTCCATATAAGTTGTCGGCTGCCTCATAGGGTGGGGAGATGGGGGCTACTTTTTCCTTTCTTTCTTTCTTTCTTTCTTTCTTACTTTCCTCGTTTTCTTTGTTATTTTCTTTCTTTCTTTCTTCCTTCTTTGAACTTTTCTTTCTTTCTTCCTGTCTTTTTTTGAAAAAAATGAAAAAATGTGATCTTTCCTTTTTTTTTTTTCTCAAACCGAAAACCAAAATTGTGAAAATAGGTTTCTTCATTTTTAAATTGGTCCAGTTGACTGGCTATGTATCTAGCGTACAGGCTACACCAATGGAGCTAGAGGGCTGGAATTTTCAACAATCATTCTTCATCAAGTCGAGAAAAAACGGTTGTTTTGTTCTTTTAACCTCCCTCGCAATAGGTTATTACAAATTTGTTATGTAAATTCATACCAAATGGATCCCTTAATTTTTGTCTAGCAGTATTCAGGTTTTTTTGAAGATTCAGAATTTTTTTTAATGATTATTACTCAACCAAAAGGTCGAGAAGTAACTTATCTATTGATCATGTATTTATACAATTTTTTTAATTGATCACCCTAACACAGCATTCTGCCAAAATATGTTGGTCTATAACAGTTTCTCTTGAATAAATCTTATTTTTTAGGTGCAATGACTCTTTTCCTTGAAAAGCAAGCAAACAAAACTAAAAAGATTTTCAATGAGTTTTATTGATTGTGAAGTGTTAAAAACATGATGTCTTTACACAGAAACGAACGGATTTCACGGCCTTTTAGTGCAAATGTCATAAGAGCAAAATATCCTTAGAAAAACTCTAAGAGTTCGATTGGTTACATAAATCGACATTTTTTTTCCATAAATATCGCCAAAAAGAAAAATATTGCACTTAAGCTGAATAAAACTTTTATTTCGTCTAACTCTCGAGTTGACTTTGTTTTCCGTTTGTTACTACAGCAATAACAACATTCGACGAAATAAGGTATTTCTAAAACTCACATTCCTCTACCAGTAATTGCGCACACGACCTACTGAATGCCAACAGACTTGTCTCATTGACTGAGCAAAACTGACTTGTCCATATATGTTGACGGGGGCCAGCCATCTCTTTCAGAGAAAAAAATATCTGCATCGGTTCATAAAGAAAAAAATGCTGTTTACACGTTTGATGCTGAAGAAGAGAATGTGAATATTTGTGTGTTTTGTTGTTTTGTAGGAGCGGGAGGGGAGGTGTTTTTATCTGTGTAAATGAGGGTAACTTTTGGTTTGAAATGAGATGGATCTGTGTGAAGCAGGGCCAGGGGATGTATGTTTCCTGTCTTTGTGGGTGTTTGGCTTGTCTTAGATAAGAAAGGCAGTGATGGACTAGAATGATCATTTCTCAGGGAAAGATAGGTTTTGTTATTTTTTTGATTATAGGATGGAGAGGTGTTGTCTGGCATTTAATGGATAGGTGTTGGTATACGTGGGGCAGGGTTGATGTAGGTATGTTGCTTTTATCTAGTCTTCTTGGTCGATGGTGGGTAAGGCTTCTTTTACTTTTCTGAAAGGGGTGATGTATGTGTTTGTACCGTTTTTCGAATTGACTTTCGGTTGTTAGCCAATACTTTGTATGCTGGTGTTGTTGTGTATTGTGTCTATGTGATTCTGTTTTAAAATCAAAGTATTTAGGGGATTTGCAATCTGAAAGTGACCATATCTTTGTGTGACTGTATTGCACTGGGATATAAGGGATGTTTCGACGCATCTGCGTGTCGAGGAGTTGTGAATTTTCTTAATGAGATGGGCTTGGTGAAAGTCGATGTTGTGGTTGTATATGTTCCTCTCATCCTCTCATCCAGTCTGAGGGCTCTCTTATACTCATATAACCTTTTAATGAGAGGTCTCGATATTCCTCTGATGTAAAATTTGTCTCAGTTATTACACAGAATTGCGTAGACGCCGACTTCAGGTGGTGTTTTTTTTTTTTTTTTTTTTGCAGTGGTTTGTTTATTGAATCTTTGATGTTTTTTGAGGAGTTGGTGGCAATGTGTATTACCATCTTGCTCAGGTTGGGGCTGAGGTTGATGGTGGTTGTGTTGCTGGGTAGTATGATACGTCTTGTTGTGATGTTTCGTTTTTTTTTTCTTTCTTGGTGTTTGTTTTGTGGACTTTGTATGATTTTCCCCTTGCTTGGTATATAAAATATTGTTGGTATTGAAGTGAGACAAGGGATTATTTGATGGTTTTCTTTTTCGTCGTTGAGGTTTTCGGGGCGACATTTTATATATATATATTTATACAATACAAAAGTAACAGTAATCATCTTTAGTCGGGATAGTACAAAGAGTGAAGCTTTATTCAGCAGCAATCAGTCTTGTTCTATGATTTCTTGTTCGCGTCCATCTGAAGTACGAATGGGCTTGGATCCACGGAAGGACGCCCTAGGGGGGGGGGTCGGATACCACCTGCTCGGGAAAATCACAATAAGATATATTTTTTAACACATCAAGATAAAGAAATTTTATGAATAAAACCTCTAATAATCTCATGTAATCATTAATTGACCTAAAAAACGAAAATGTATCATATCTTTTGTCTTATTAATTAGACGGATAGAATAAAGAAAAATGTATCTTCGCCCTGCTTAAAATCCTTAATTCGCCTCTGAGTAGTAATATATTTTAAGCTGAGTAAATTCAAGCTAAACCCTGTGTGTATTGAAAATAACTATTTTTTTCAATTTCGGTTACAAAGTCTGGAGTTGACTTTGTTTTGCCACCAAAACAAAAACAAGAACAATAAGAACAATCTTCACCGAAACAATTTGTTTACTTCTAATCGTCAGCAAATTCGATGGAGTTTAGTGGAGGAGGGGGAAATGGTGGAGATGGGCTATACAACGAATACCACACGCCCTGACTCATTCAAGGCCCATAACTATCCATGTCCAAACTCAGTATACAACCCCTTAGTTACAATAACAACGTCAGGCTCAGATCCAGTGGGTCCAGTTACTTCGACACTCCCTGCTCTGGCAGAGCACAATAAAAGTAATAATATATTAACCTTAAAACACACATTTATTACATCCATTGTCTACTTTGATTGATGGAATGGAAAAGAAAATGGACTCCCCTGCTCAAAATCTTTAATCCATCCCTGGATGTGATATTAGAAACCGTCGACCAAAACTGTCAACATACATTTCTTCAGTTTTCAAGTTGGTCTGGCTGGCTGCCTGGCTGCCTGTGTATGTACGTATCGCACGCACAAGTCGCGCTTTTAGAGCTAGAGAGCTGGAAATATCAATATTTACACCTCATTATGTCTACTCTAAAGAAAAATCTTTTTCAAATTGAGTTTTTGTGGGGATCAATTTGCAATGCGAATTTATGCTAAGGCTTGTGTCCAGCAGCATTCACAGTCGTTTTTTTTTTAATTCAAACTTTTTTTTAGTGATCATTGCTTGACAAAAGTCAGTAGTGGCTTATTCATTAATCACCTCGAACACAGCATGCAACAAAAACAAGTTGGTCATGTGATGATTTCTATTGAGTGACTAACCAGACTTGTTTGTCATAGTTTTTAATTTATTTTTTCATTTATTCTCAATTAAAAGCTCGACTTACATACCGTTAAGATTAGTAAGTATAAAAATGAAAAGAATGAACAAGAAAATCGATTGGATCGAAACAAAAAAAGCATTTCATGTATTATCTTTCGGAGTTAATGGGAATTTCTTGTAAGATAGAATTGTTTTTTAGGCCGAAAGATACAAACCGGATCAAAAAACATCAGCTGGGCAAATTCTGAGTGGAAATTTGAGTTCCAAGCCGACCAATTCATTAAAGAAAATGAAAAAAGACCAGATCTGGCTATTGTGAACAAAAAAGAAAATCTGACAGATCAAAGACATGACTCAAGACCAGTGGTTCTTAATCTGAGAAGAACGCACCCCTGGGGAAGGCGAGTACTTTTAAAGGAGTCAATCATCATCATCATCATCATCATCATCATCATCATCATCAGTCTTTTAACGTCCGTCGTTGGACATACACCTTCCCCAGGATCCACCACAATTCTCTATCATGGCCGTCGCGGAGCCAGTATTTTCTAAATTTGTCTAGTTCATCTCTCCATCTTGGTTTTTTGTCGGCCTCGGTTTCGTATGTGGTCTCTGGGGATCCATGTCGTGAGTCTTGATGTCCATCGGTTGTCTTTCATTCTCGCAACATGGCCAGTCCATTGCCATTTGAGTTTTATAATGGATTCTATGATGTCTCTGACCCCCGTTTTCTTTATTATATATTGTGCTGTCGTGTGATCTCTCCATGTGAGGTTGACGATCCCAATAATCCTTGAAAGAAGAGTATACAACCAATGCATCCTCCCGATAGTCACTTATGGAGCTGAAACATGGAACCTAACTGAGAGACAAATCCACAAACTGAGAAGGAGTCAATACCCTGCAGGAAAAAAGTAAGAATTTCTATAATTATTTTGGGAATTCTCTTAAGTTTACATAACATTGTAATGAACACAATATGTTAAATTTTACTTTCTGCCTCAGATTGGCAGCACCCGTTTTAAACTAATCTTTTGGTTGAAGATGTGAGGTGAGGCCTGGAGTAAAGGCCCAACTACTAGAAGAGACATGTTGATGAAAAGGTTAAGAATCATTGATTTAGAAGCAGACCAGAAGAAGAAGAAAAAAAGACAGATAGATAGAAAGGAAGAAAGAAAGAAAGATAGATAGATTGATAGATAGATAGATCTTGGCAAGAAATTGTTGAATGAGAAATCCGTTTTATATTTCAGATGCAGATCGTTCACTGCGCAGCATCTCAACATAGTTAATGGCTCAGTTGACTCCTCCCCCCTAAAAAAAAAAGGAATCGAGTATTGCTGAAGTGATTGTTTCCTTCTTCCAAAAGCAGCTTATCGGCTTCTTAAGAAAAGACGAAAAGGAAAGATGAGGATTTGGAACGGGAAAGTTAAGGAAATGGTCAGTTATGCTGCTTATTTCCTCTCGTGATTCTGTCTCGCAGTTTCACGGTCGGGGCCGTATCTAATGGTTTTCATCTTCGGGGAGGGATGCAGGTCTTTAATTTGCCGACTAAGTGGTAGATAATTTGAGTTTTTAATCAAACATCAAGAAAAGGTGAAAAAAAATGGAGATTTTTTTTGTTTAGTCTTGTTTACTTTTGGACACTTCAAGCAAGGCCCCTCGGCCGCTTTTCGCACCAAAGGGTTAGCAAGAAGGAGGGTATCTATGTTTGGGAATTAAAACCAACAAAAAAATAAAAACTTGCTAAAAAATAGTTCATTGATGTTGAAATTGTTGAGTGGGGAGCACTACAACATAATATGTTTCAAATAAAGACTAAAAAGGCAATGAGGGTTTTCAAATAATCTGTAAGAGTCAGAAACACTCAAAAAATGAAAAGTGATAAAATAAAAAAATAAAAAAGACTAACATTAGGCAAGGTACGTATTTACTCACATTGCCGACAAATGTTTACAAAGATCTCAACCATTTCAAGGACTCTATTCAAAGATCTTGAAAACTCATCAGATTTCTTCAATAAGCCATTTTACAAAGACAGAGAGAGAGAGAGAGAGAGAGAGAGAGAGAGAGAGAGAGAGAGAGAGAGAGAGAGAGAGGATGCAATATCCCAACACCTCTACGAGAAGTGATAGATAAGTTTGTGGTGTAAGATACAAGGACATGAGATACACAGTTCGACATAATTTCAAACAAAGTTTTACTTCGATTGAATACAAAGAAAATGTCAAAAATCCATAACTGTTTTAATTTTTTTCTATTCCAGGATACTTGAGTTAACAATTGATGGGAAACAGACACTATCTCCAATCATGCAATCTAACAGCCCACTTGTGAACCATACTGTATGAATGGGGCATTCTTCTCTTGTATGACCGCCTTGTCCTCGTGCTTAAGTCACAGTGGTTTCAAAACTGGGGTCTTTATATTCATGGGCGTCAAACAGATAATGCTCAAGGGTCTGCTTTAGTGTTTCCTCTAAACCTGACTCTGCGAATCTTATCACAGAGAAGCAATACCCTCCATCGAACAGCCAATGAAAAACATTATTATTGTACACAGACCTATACCATACATCAAAAGTCACAAATAAACGTAATCTATTTAGAATGAATATGATTTTTAACGGTTATGATTGTCTATCATTGTGCTACATTGATTACAGTCTAAAAACTATACGCTAAAAACGGGCCTGCCAGAATATCTCCTTTATAGAAGAGATCCTTGAGTTTTCAAAGTTTCGAAACCACTGGCTCAAGTGATAAGCCCTCCACACCGCACTATGGGCAACATTCAGGGGCATCTACTGTCACTTTTCTAGGGAGGGACAGGAAAGTAAATTCCGGGGAAGAGACCTGCAGGCAAAAATATATCCGAATGTTGGTTGTCAGATAGAGGACTAGAGAGTATCTTAACTGTGACATTGTGAGCTGTCACTGATCATAGTGACTCTTGATACCAAGCTTCTATAGGGTTCCAATTTTCAAATCGACTCGCCCTTGTCGAGAAGGCCTGCCCCGGGGAAGGCTAGATGCCCTTTTTGCAATTCCAGTGGACGCCCATGGCGACGTTGTCCTTTTTTTAAAAACAATTGTTGACTTTCAATTGTCTGGGAAAGAGAAAAATTTCAAAGATTTATGAACTTCAAATGTTTTCGGTAGAATCATTCAAAAAGTTGAACCGTATGTGAATTTAGTTGGAACTGTGTAACTCATGGCCTTGTACTTTATGCCACTAACATTATCAATCACCGCACGTTGAAAGAGGGCATAATCAGTAACGCCCCCAAATCCAAGAGATTCAAGATTTTTACTGGACAAAACGTCATTTTGGTGATCTATGCCAACCCATAATATCATGAAATTATTTTTTTGAAAACCCCGACTTAGGGATGACATCGAGCGTTAGATCTAATTACAAAACCATATCTGACCTCAGAATCATCCAGGATAAAGTCTTTTAAAATTTTTTATTAGCATATTTCAGTCGTATACGCATTATTTCACACTACACACACACGCACACACACACACATATATATATAGGATGTTGATTCGCTACACAAACTAGTTCATGTATCTGCCCTCTCTGTACCGCATCAGGCAAATGATTGTCTGTGTTTTGGAATTCTAGTTTAAGGAATTTGGTGAGAATCTTGTGGGTGTTGCTGTGACTGGGAGGGGTTATTCATTTTGTTAAAGGATGTGAGCTAGGGTCCAGGAGTTATCTCTGAAAGGATGCTTAATTGTTTTTTGAGTGGCGTTTTTATCTTGACCTTGGTATAGTGGTTTATGATAAGTTTTTAGCCAAGTTTTTAATTGCTATTAAACTTAAATAACTCCAAGAATATTTGTGAAAATCGAGTGAAATTCGTCTGTTTTGATACGATTTGGTAAAGGTTTGAATTGATTATCGATAACTGATTGATTCATGTTTTCCCATTGTTCTAACAATAATTTTCTCATTGATTGATGTAGTTTTTGTCGATCTTGCTCGCAACCTTCTATCAAAATTCTCCCGTCCATGCTTAACAGGATTGAGATCAGAGCTCTGAGAATCCCATCTCAGAGTCTTGATATTATATGAACGTTGAAAGACGGCAGAGCACGAGTGATCGTATGAAGTGCGGTTTGGACAAAAGGCAAGTCAGAGCCATTTTTTGTTGAAAACTGCCTAAATGACCCAACGTAGTGTGAAATCCTAATCAGTGCTCTTGATGCCTATTTATTCCAATGCTTGAATTGAAAAGAACAGCATTTTTTCCAAGACGATGGTGTTCTATGTTATACCAGCATTGTCTGGCAAAGGTGAAAGAACATTCATGATATCGCTACTCTGTGATGGATCACTTGAAGCCCTGATCATAAACTACTGGTGCATGATGGGAGTATCTCGACAGAAAGTCACATGCAAGATCGACAAATTGTACGTCAGTCACAAACCTGTGAAGAATATTGCTCGGAGAATGGAAACATAAATCAGCCTGTTATTAATAATCTATCAAAATCTATGCGAAATCATATCAAAGCAGTCAAATTAGCTAAAGGAAGACCTACAAAACAGAGAGATAAGATATCACTCGATTTCTCAATTTTTGTTGGAGTTATTTGAATTTTATGACAAATGCATGCATGGGTGTGTGTGTGTGTGTGTGTGTGTGTGTGTGTGTGTGTGTGCGTGCGTGTGTGTGTGTGATATGTCAGTGGAATAAACAACTTGAAAACTTCAAATATTGAAGAAAAAAACTTGTGTTGTTGAAACAACCTTGGGTTAGAATAAAGATTATAAGAATCCACTTCAATATCTGTTGTTTCTGAATGACCAACATTTAAAAGTTGAAGAGCCTTAAAACATCTTGGATTCAGAAATGAAAATCTTAAGGATCTACTTTAACATCAAGTTGTTTATGAACGTTCATCGTGTAAATGCTAATGTGTCATAAAACAAGTCTAATTTGGAATATAGATTATGAGAATCTGCTTAAATATCAAATTGGTTCAAAATGACCACCATATGAAAGTCAATGTGCCATAAACAACCACATGTGCAGTTAGAAAATACGAAGTACGGATAAAAATGATACAGAAGTTAGATCAATCTGTCTTTTAAACATTTGTCTGATTTTGATGACCATTATGTAGGAATTGGTTTGCCGTAAAATATCATACTTTATCATAAATTTCGCAACTTCGACGCGTAATCAAAGATTATTATGATTTAGAAACAACTAATATTGAAGTGGATTCTTATAATCTTTATTCTAATCCAAGCTCGTTTTCAACAACACAACTTCTTTCTTCTTCGATACCCACGACAGATAGTTTTATACTTTGCTACTGGGTTTTGGTTATTCATGTATTCTGATATTTATACACATCTATGTATCGATGTAACCGGACTTTGCCCAGCCCTAATTGTTCACCGTAAAAACTTATGACTTTATATACACATTCCCCTCAATGAGAAGAGAAAAAGGATTTTTTTTTCTAATTATTCCATAATTGAAGTCAATGCTATATTGATCTCTTAGTTTATGTCCAGTACGATTCGCTCTTGTTTTCTTTTGGAAATTCAGACATTTTTTTCAATGATCACTGCCCAACAAAATACTTGTTCATTGATCAACCATTCCCAATTTTTTTTATTGAATCTCCATCGACACTGCATGGTGCTTAAAGACATCGATCATGGGACGGTTTTTATTGAGTGACTAACCAGACTTGCTTGGCATAGTTTTTTTTAAAAGATCTTTTTAGTTTTTAATTTTTTCTATTTATTTTCTATTAAATGCTTGACTTGCATGCCGGTTAAAATCGTGAAATTATGGTTAAAACCATGTAAGTAACATTTTCATCAAAGAAACTTAATTTTTTACCATCACCACTGCTTAATTTACGAGGTAAAAAAGCGGAGATGGGTGGAGGTGATTCATAATTTCCTCTGGAATTTTAGTTTTTCTTATTGCCTACAAAAAAAAAATCATAGATATATTTGAATACCTACGTGTTATTCGTTTCTTTTACTGAAGAACATATACCGCCACCTCTTTCTTTATGTATTTCGTCAGCTCACCCCATAATGCCGGTCGTAACGATTTATATCAAAATTAAATTATTTTTTTTGAATTTTGAGCGTTTATTTTATTACAAAAAATATAATTGTCCAAAAGTATTCAATTGATTAATATAGAAATAATGAAATGGATGGGCCTGATATGATGACACTATTTTTGTTTGTCTTCCAATGCAAACCAACTCCCCCTCCCAAGTCTTCCCTCGCCACTACTTTGGGAATCACTGCCTCAAAGACTTCAAACGAAGACTTTCTTCTCATATGTGAATTGGCCGTGTAAAAAAATGTCGCTATTTCATGACTTGCCTCTCTGTCACGGACAGGCCGTGTGCTGCATTTTGTGGTATGTGGGGGAGGAATAAGCTCTGCCCCGGGGGATCATGACAATCCAGCCCTAGAGAGACACACGTTGCGGGATTTATTGTGTTGAGAAAGAAAACGATCAGCAGAAGAGAATGGCCGTGGCAACATGCAAAGAAAATAAATCGCATTTTTATATTAAGCAACCCCTCATCGCTAAAAAACAACAAAACAAAAACAAAAAATGCTTGCTCATATAGTTTATTTGCTTGAGAGTTCGAAGTCCTTTTCTTGATTCCAGTTAGTCTAAGAGCAATTCTTCAACTAAAAAAACATTCCCTATCGCTCTTATCTAAACAAAGTTGGATTTTTTCTTACTTGCCTCCTTCCCGAATTTCATTTTAAAATCATTTAAGATTTTCACAAGTCAATTTTTCAAACAAATTCTGGAGCCAGAACTGACCCAAAAACTGCTACTTTATTTCTTCGACGATCCCGCCGCTGATAAGAAAAAAAAACCCAACGTTGATTGAATGTCAAGAAAAAACTAAGTTGAATTAGTTTTGGTTTTGATGAAATAGTTTAGTTTTATTTACTGCACAAAAATATTTGTTCAATAAAGTTGATCTTTGCAGTTTTAAGGCCTTTTAATGTTTCACATTGGAATGATGAGTCGCTAAATGAGCTCACACCATATCGGATAACGCCAAATCGGCTAAGCCAAATCGGCGACGCCCAATAGTCCGCTTCCATTTAACTCATACGCACAACATAAAGAAACTGGAAGCACTCAAAGATCGCATACCTCTGGCAAAGCCACACACTAAATATAAACTGGATGAAAATCAGCCCATATATGGCTACGATGAAGGGCAGGTAACTGTGTAGGTTTTGATTTCCCATGGGTCAGACTATTGTTTATCTTTTACTGATATATGAAAAAAATCTCTCATTTGAAAAAAATCCTGGATCTGCCTCAAAATTATAGCAATTCTTCTTCAGCAAATCGTCCAACATTTCTCAAAATGTCACTGAAATTCATTGAGAACTTTTGGAGATATTGTATAGACAACCATGAGTGAATATATATATATTCCAACTCCGCCAATATCATTCAATCAAAAATATCCTGGATTTGCCCAGTATCAATTATTCCTCAGGTGATAGCACATTCTTTCACAAAATTCCATTGAAATCTATGGAGAACTTTTGGAGATATTGTGTGGACAAAAAGACAAACATGAGGCTAGATGCAGAGGTTATAAATTCAAGAAGGTTAAGCCGACCATAAGAACCAAGCCCGATTACGCATGCGCAATAGCCAGGCGTGCCATGTCAGTTTTAATATTCCTTCTTCTATGCAGCGTTCCAATATTGAATCACTTTCGTTCGTCCACCAATCAGACGTGTAGAAAGGACAAATTGCAAAAGATTGCGGCGTTGTTATTAGCATCATCTTCGACGCTGATAGCGTCTTCTTAGTTTGCACTTCAAATACTTATGTTATTTGTTCATCATCGTCATCTCCTTTGTCTACTGTTCTATCTGAACGAAAGTTTCTCCCTTTCTTTGTGGCACCAGGATTCCAGATGCCAACTGGCCATAAGAGGACCCTGAGAGAGGGGGAGGAAGCAAGGTGTAGTGAGAGATGGCGGCAAGGAACAAAGAAGGAGAGAGAGAAATGAGAAGGGGATAGAGAGGGAGAATGACAAAGGAAAGCGGAGAGAGATAGATATACATAGAGAGAAAGAAATTGAAAGAGAGCGGGAGAGTGGGAGTGAGAAGGTGATAGAGAACAAGCGAAAGAGAGTAAGACAACAATAGTAAGGAAGAGAAATGGAGTGATGGGGGGTATTTACAGAAGAAAGCGTATATACTGTGGTGACGAGGGTGTGGCTTTATACATCCCCGTTTCATCTCACAACCCTCAAAATCAATACTCCATATGTCCACTCGTGAAAGGTGAGAAGAAACCGAAGAGATGTCCATCAAATCGATAGGCCAGAAAGAAAAAAAAAGACAATGAACACTTCTTCTTCTTCTTCTTCTTCTTCTTCTTCTTCTCGACTTTCTTTTCCGTGAGTAGAAATAATTGCAAACCTCGATAAAAAGTCAGGACTGTCCGCCGTGTAATTCAATCTGCAGCCCCCGCATAACTATGTTAGTTATATTGGTTGACAGGAGGACTGCATCTGATATTGCCGGACGATCTCTTCTGAAGTCTTTTATGCGTCTGCGTCATGAAAACATCGATGGTTGCTAAGCAAGAGGCGGTAGTCTCTTGTAAATATTTCAAAGATTATATGTTCATAAACTACTAAAGACTTTTCTCTCTCTCAACTTGTCCAGTAGATAATTAAAAAAAAAATCAGGATGATAGTTACTTTCGAAAACAGTTCTCTAAATTAGGAAGAGATTATTCTTGTTGCTCTTGGTTCGGTGTGAAAACGAGGTCGACTCCAGTCTCCGACTTGGATTGGAGTTTGCCGAGAGAGTATTTATGGCATCGTTGAATCACTGGCGTAGCAAAGGTTTTCAGCGCCCCTAGAAACAAAGAGAGTGCAGGGGGAGGGGTGCTGTTGCGCTATATAGCGTAGTAGGAAATAATTATTGATTAACAGGCGTCATAGGCAAAAAGGAAATTTGTGCCCCATCATAACCGTGATTGAAGTCATATAAGGACAAATTGGCTATTGGAAACCTCTTTTCTTTCTTCCTGATCTGAAAGGTAAAACCCATCGAAACAGTTGTTAATTGAATGCTCTCGATTCCTCTCTGTTGCTGTGTCTCACCAGTTCATTGGGACTTGATTGAAAAAGTGGCTTGAAATAGGCTTTTCTGAGATACGGGGTAGGGGCTGAAAGTGACTCGTATTTGAATCCGTTTCTATTCTTATAGTTTTGAGACATCAACTACTACACTACCAGTCGGCCTGCTTGGTACGTCGACATTCAGACTATGAATATTTAGTGGACTTGATAACAAGTAAAACTAGTTGGTCTTGTGTTGTTGCATGTATTATTTTATAATGGAGTCAATATTGCTCTTTTTTTTTTTAGATGCGTTCAAAACATCTCTATAAGACGCTTTTCGGTCGGTCAGTCGATCGATCGGTCGATTCCTTTTATGTAACCAACAGGAAGAGGAAGGAGTAGAATTTACGACGTCATTAAAAGAACATTCTGCTGATTAATATATGACGTATCAAGCATTTCTTTTTTTGCAGTGTTGCCAAGTATCGTTTGTTATCGATAGCTAAAACTGTCTTGAAACGGTTAAAATCAGCTTAACTTTTCAATTTTCAACTAGCTCAAAATGTTATATGTACATATATTTAAGCCCACTTATCAAGTGAAATAATCATACACTAAGACTCCCGAACAAATTCTTGCTAAAAATTGTACTCTTGCTCTAATTAAAGCTTACCATTTGTTTTTTTTAATGACCAGCTTTTCGGTTGAACCATCATTATCTTTCTCTCCCCCTGCTACTAATGCCACAACTAGTAATGCTGCTACTACTTTCTTTAGAATCCTTCTGAAATCGGAAATCATAGATATTGATGGACGCACGATTCTTATTTTAGCATAAGTAAAATTGCGAGCAAGACTGTCATTTGAAAATGATACTCGAATGTGCCTCACTGAAACTGTGCCAAGAATTGAGTAACCAATTTGGAAGAGTCAAGCTCATCAATTTCATTGAAAATGTAACATTAAATCGAGTGAAATTACAACCAAATACTAAATGTCTGTAGTCTGTTCAACGGCACTGTTTAACAGGATCAACTGCTTAACAGGATAATTTTTTCGATCAAAAAATGAGGGAAAAAATCTTTAAAAATCTAAATTCTCCAGAAAATAATCTGAAATAGAATCTAAAAAAAAAAACAACATAATTTATGCTAAAAAATCAAACTACACAATTTCTTGAACCCCTAAATCCGGGGAAAACAAATGTGAATTTTGCACACTTATTCTGTCTATTTGGGGTTTACTGGAACAGTTGTAGGCTTATGGTAAAGTCAAAAGTTCGTAAAAGATGTTCAACCGAAAATAAACTGGTATAAAATTGAATAATAGATAACTGCATCAATAATATTGGAAGCACCAATTAGATTTTTCACGGTCCCAGTTTTCTGCTTCAAAGAAAGTACCAGTGAAACTTCGTTGAGCCAGCTCAGTGCACTGATAGGACTGGAATTAGTGTAGTCGTCAACTGAGTTATTGTCAATTAGAATTGCACGAACAACTCAGAGATCGCATACTTTGATAAAGTCTATATACTAAGTGGTAATTGAATAAAAGTCAGTTCATATATAGCTACAACGAAAAGGAGGTAACTGTGTTTCGGTTTTCCATAATCAGACTATTGTATATGAAAAATATCACTTTATCGAAAAAGAAGTCCTAGGTCCACCCTCTCACTTACTCAGTTATTCCTTAGCCCATCTCCCTATCTTCGACAAAGTGTCATTGGAATTATTTCAGAACTTTCCGAGATATTGTGAGGAAAAATAAATATTAGTGAATACGTATGCCTCTTCCAACTCCGTTTATTTCTATTGGATGAAGTGTCATAAATCATTATTATCAATTCTTTAGACTACTCATTTCCTTCATCTCAATTTTTAAAATATTTTTTCCAATTGCAATTTTTACTCAGGCCAAGTTTTCTTCGGTAGTGAGTAAACGGCGTTGAATGGAGATCATGAATAAGCTCCAGGTGAGACTTGGACTCGCCTCCCTCCTGGGTGTGTAGGATTACGCCCCATCGCTCTTTCTATTGAGCTACTCAAGTAAACAAGCGACCGAAATTCATATCGACCTTTCAAAGTCATTGTGTATACCAATCATTCGCTGTCATGTTTGTTTACATTACCTTCTTGTAGTGTCAGTATTAATACGGCGATCATTGAACAACTGAAACCATCAAAGATGGTGAAGGATTCTATCTTTCTTTATATATATATATATATATATATATATATATATATATATATATATATATATATATATATATGTATGCATTTGTTTGCTTGTTTATTCGTTCCAGCGCTCCTGGCCATACCGTTTTTTCCACAGACTTGAAAATTGGTATCAGTACTCCATTAGCCCTTTTCTAAAATGTTTTTTTGTTTGTTTTTTTTGTTTTTTTTTTTGTTTGATTTTGGAGGAAAATGCTTTCTTTGGATTTCGGGCCCTATTCTGGCAGTACTATTATAAAATATACATTCTGAAGAATCTAGATGTTTTCTTTACTCTATTTTAGATTTCCGGGGCAAAACGCCAGTGATGTCATAAAAAGAATTCATTCTGGCCATTTATTCTTGGATGAAATTTTTTTTTACATGACTTTACATCTTGACTCTACGGTTGTTCAATTATTAACTGTGGTGAGTTTATATCTATTTCGTCTCTGATGAAGTATTCTAAATCATTATTATCATTTTTTTAGACCACTATTTATCTACATCTCAATTTTTCAGTCGCTTCTTCAATTTTTCATTCATAACTTTTACTCAAGCTTGCTTCTAAAGTGAACTGTTGCTTGATATTTTTACCACACCCAGTGTATATGATTTTTATTTCTAATAGAGAAGCCTTCCTGGTTGTTGATAGCGTGAGTGTTTAGTAAACCGTCATCATAAGAGTCCGATGTTAGTCGAATATTCTAGAAAGTGCATTGATGTGCATACTGCGTTCATCGGTTTATAATACGAATGGTTTATGTGAATGTTGGGAGAACTACCGCTAACTGCAACTCATAACTGTCCATATCGAGTTTTGGTAGAGTGCCCCCTAGTCATAATACCAGCGCATCGGACACAGTGTAACATGAGCATAGTTTTTTCTATCCATCAAATGTCCATCTAATATAACGGTATAATCTGGTAATTTAAACGGCTGTCGCAGGAATTCAAAAATAAGTTGGGGTCATATCAACACGATCTGATTCAGAATAGGAAATACAGAACAGTACAGCCAAAACATATCGGATACACCGGTTCTTGTACGGTCAAGCCCAGTTAATACCCAAATGGGTGAACGTTTTGGAATACGTGGTGCTGTTCGCAGCGAAAGGATTGTTCTGCGGTCATCTCAGCCTATGCACAACCGCCGATTTACAGAATACTTGCCGAGCTAGGACTGGACTGTGTATCCGTCCCCTTCTCACGAGAGTGTGTGTGCTCTCCTAGGAGCTGCCGTGCTCTCTTCAAGAGGTAAATATCATCATCGCAGAACGGTAATATTTGGCCGAGGTGTGTCCGAAAGAGAAAATAGAGTTTCAAGAGGAATTCGTTGTCGCCTTTGAAGATCATGTCGGAAAGAAATCAAACGGGAAAAGAAATGTCATCTTCATTAAGCAGAAATCTATACATCAAGTTAACAAAAACTTATGTAATGAAATCAATTAATCAATGGGAATACAATATATAAGAATCTTTCTCTTTTTTTGTGAAATAAGTGTCGACTGAGAATTTCCGCTGATTTTGTAAAAAAGCTCCAGAATTGGATTCCGACAAGAACAATTCTCTCCAAAATTGGAGGTGTAAACCGATTTGTAAAATCCACATTTTCCTACCGTAATCTGAGCTCACGACCAACTGATTGCCAGGAGGCAACTGACAGCTAAATCGACAAGGCTCCACATGAAGAAAATTTATCTTACAAACTTATTTCATTCTGATAAATAAATACATCTATACAATGATATGTATATTTTTTAATTATTTTTTTATCTACTATATATACAATACAAAACTTTCAGTAATCATTTTCAGTCGGAATAGAAGTTTAACCCTGCAAAAGCCAATCTTGTTGAATGGAAATAGAATCACTCCACGTTCAATGAGTTTTTTTCTTTTGGAACAATTGAACTCATCCTTTTTGCAATTCTGTTTTTCCACAACGTTCCAACCGTTACTCCAGAGGTACTATCCGTACATAAGTCATGAAAATTGGCTCACTTCTTTTTACACCTACCAATTTTGTTGGTAGAGATATATGTGTTCACTCGTGTCTGTCTGTTTGTCCACTCGATACCTTTCAATGAATTTCAATAACATTTCATGGGATAAACAAGAATCCACCAAATTTTGTGGCGGATCCAGAAATTTTTTCGAATGTATCTACGCAAAATTTAGTCGATTCCTCTTTAGTCCTAAGCCCACCTGCAGGGGGTAGGCAGAGCATTTACACCCCTTTTTTCCGATCAGGCATCCTTACCGTAGGCTTGGGGGGGTCGGAAATTGGAACCTTATTGTCAATTAGCGATCATGGTGCGGTACAATTGTTTCATGTAATTCCAAATTAATGTTCCCATATGAAAAGACTATTATTATTTGCTGGGGCTCACTCCATCGTGTCAACCCAGGGTCAGGTCATGCGTTCCTGTCAACAGCCGAGTGCATCATCTGACATCTAGGTAATACAATGGGTCGTACTTGCTTACTCTACAAATGGCGGGAGGGATGCTTATCGCGTAACACGGTTGCAACCAAAATATATATCAAATTTATGCTTTTTGTCATCCATCCCCCACTTTCAGAAATATGTCAGTGGATACCCATGCTCATCCTGTGACCGGTTTGAGGGAGAGGAGAAATATACAATGATGTGCAGGACGGAAAGATACATTTAAAAAAAATTCCATTGAATTTTTTTCCTTCCTAGGGACGAAAGATATAAATTTTTTCCTTTGTCGTTTTATCTTTCGTTACGTACATTATCGTACATTATGACTTTTTCCCATAATTTTTGTTTTCATGATTTTTTTCTCAAGACTTTGTCCTCACAATCGGCCCACCTTTCCACAAAATATCATTGAAATCCATTGGGAATTTTCGGAAATATTGTGTGGAAAACAGACATGCGTGAATATTAATACCTCCCACAACTTATATACTGTGCTGAGCATAATCTAGCACAAGGCCACTTGTCTTGGGCATCCAGTGAGGATGGTACTCACTGTCTGATAGTAATTGTACATTCAGACAGCATGTCTTTTTCATTTAGATCTGTGGTTACTAAAGAACACTAGTTTTTTATGATAGAAATCTCCTCGGGTCGTTAGGATCAACCTTTCCAAAGTCCGTATTTTATTGTAAAAATTATCTATCATTTTACCAATAGGCTGAGTGTTTCTTCTCAATTTTGTTTGGAGTGATTATATAACCCAAATAATCTTCTTCTTCTTCTTCTTCTTCTTCTTCTTCTTCTTCTTCTTCTTCTTCTTCTTCTTCTTCTTCTTCTTCTTCTTCTTCTTCTTCTTCTTGTTCTTCTTCTTGTTCTTCTTCTTCTTCAGTATTATCATTATTATCATTATCATTATTATTATTATTGTTATTATTATCATTATTATTATTATCACTATTATTATTATTATTAAATATCTTTATTCAGAAGCCTGCTTAGTGGCTGAGATAGTTGCATTTCTATTGGGCGGTGTCCGAGTCATGGTATAATCCAAGATTCTAATTTTCAAGGTAACCACTCCGTTTTGAAGAATGGTACAATACAATCTTTCTATCCCAAATCTTCCTCATTCATCGCGACTTACAACAAGGATCCGTCCTGATCACATGCGAAATATTGGCCTGCAAAAAATGAAACGGCGGGTGGGATGATTTAGATAAGTTTAGAATGCATTGGCACCGTGATGTTCCGGAAAAAGACAAACTGGCGGACCTTGGGGAAGGTTTTAAGTTATGGCGAACCTTTTTAGCACAGTGTGCCGAAATTTTATTTTTTTGAATAATCGTATCAGGTAAATTTTTTATAGATAAGCTGCCTATTTTTTTTAAAAATATTGTATCAATAAAATTAGAAATTTGAAAAAAAGAAAAGAATATAACTTGAATTTCCAAAATATACTTATAATACTGGGATAAATTGAAATTAAAGAAGTCCTTTTTTTTTTTCAAAGTCCATTACGTATTGAAAAACTGAATCGAATCACTACTGACACGCGTGTCAGAGGTTCAGCATCACTGGTCCATGTCCATCATCATCATCATCATCATCATCATCATCATCATCATTATCATCATCATCATTATCATCATCATCATCATCATCATCATCATCATCATCATCAGTCTTTTAACGTCCGTCGTTGGACATAGATCTTCCCCAGGATTCGCCACAATTCCCTATCATTGGAGTAGCGAAGCCAGTATTTCCTGAATCTGTCAAGTTCGTATCTCCATCTGTCGGCCTCGGTTTCGCATGTGATCTCTGAGGATCCATGTTGTGAGACGTGATGTCCATCGGTTGTCAGTCATTCTTGCAATATGGCCTGCCCGTTGCCATTTGGGTTTTTTAATTGTTTCTATGATGTCATGGACACCTGTTTTCTTCCTTATATACTGTGCTGTCTTGTGATCTTTCCGTGTGAGGTTGAGTATGATTCTCTCATGCGTACGTTGCATACTTCTCAGTTTACAGGTCTATCTCTTGGTTAGGTTCCATGTTTCAGCTCCATAGGTGACTATCGGGAGAATGCATTGATTGTATACTCTTCTTTTTAGGATTATTGGGATCATCTGGTTTTTTAAAGTTCAGCTTGCTCTGCCAAAGGCTTGCCATCCGAAAGTGATTCTTCGCTTGATTTCCTCCTCTTTTGAGGGTCTCATGGAGATTCGTTGTCCTAGGTAGATGTAGTGGTCTACTGTGCCGAGTTTTGCATCTTCTGTCTTGACAGTCATGTTTTTATTCTCAACATGATTATTGCACATGATTTTCGTTTTACTATCAACGAACTTTTAAAGGCTGCTACTGAGGATAATGATAATGATCGAATAAGCTAAGTCAGTGGTTCCGAAAAGGATGCGGTGCACCAGACTGGTGCAGCTAGAGAGGTTGGCAAACGTGAATGTGTCGCTGATAATCTCTAGGTGTGTCGCGAAATTAAGTATAATTTTGTATATCTTTCAAAAGATACTTTTCCTGAATCAGATCAACTGCTGGAATAACATTATTTGTTTAGCTTGGCGAACAAATCTGAAGTAATGCGTTGCAGAAAAAAAAGTTATTTTTAACAAAATGCGTTTCACATGCAAAAAGTTTGGAAAGCTCTCTTGTAAAGAGGAAACCCGTAGAAGTTTTCAGATTTCGTACCATCCCTCGTTAGGCCTAATGCAATGTGATTAACCGATATAAACAAGCTCACACCTCTCATTGAATTCGTATACCAACTCAAGGTTACATATTTGAGCTGCTCTTCCTTAAGTATATTTTGGGAATGAGTGAATCATATTTCCTTGTTGCTGTATTGTTTTTCATAATTTCTGGATGTCCCATGATCGTATTATCAAGTTGTTGTGGTTTGTATCATGAATCAAGCACTGATAGGAGTTGTTGTTTTCTCTGAAATTTTATTATTGTTATTTTCTTATCAATAAAAGAATCGCCATGGCGCGAGCTAATTTGTATTCCGAAAGTGCGGCCCGGGGGAAAATCTATGAGAACCACTGAGCCAAGTCTACTAAATATCTCAAAAGGTAATTGTTCTCTTGAACTTGTAACCTTTTTTTTTTGGTGCCCCGCTCTCGTTAACTCGATCTACTTCTGGCTCCCCCCCTCTCTCTCTCTCTCTCTTTCTCTCTCTCTCAAATCCCTACCCTGCAACCATCCTTTAGCTCTCCTACCACTTGTGTACCCAAATGCTGCTTGTTCCCTGATTCCTAACTGAACGGGCAACATCGTTAGGGGCAATGAAATCTAATCACGATTCTCTCACCTTTGACCTTTTCTTTTAGGGGGTTCCGGCATTTTGGAAGAAGGAATTTTTTCCCTTGCGTCTTACGGAATTTTTATTTTATTTTATTTTTTTAGATTTGTGTCGCGTGATCAAAACTAGTGGCAAAAAACTTCCCAGATTCTCCAAGATACGAGAGTGAAAGAGAAAGATAATGTCTCTGTTTTTCGTTGCTTTTCGTCCCTGGCCAGGCCTTTTTATCGCCTCTTTTTATCTCTTTCATCTCTGCATTCTTTCATCTGTCTGTCGGGAACAAGAAACACCACAGAAAGGACAAACATGGTAAGTCTCACCGCTAAAGAACCTGTTTTGAGATGAGTAGCTCTCAGGGCCAACCTTCACCTCGAGGTGAAGGTTGGCCATGGCAACTTTTCTTTAGGGGATAAACTACCCTTGTTATAAAAGTGCCCGCCAGAAATGTATTAGTTATAAGTTACGACAGGCACGGTCTTCCAGACCCCAGAGTTAAAGGGGTCCCAGAGCGGCTCTAGGGGACCTTGAGTTAAGTGTGTATTGTAGATCTTTATTTCGAAGATTTCATGAAAGTTAATATTTTCTCTTGTATTTGACTCCTCTAACTTTAGGATAAAAATTTCGAGCCAAATTTTCGGCTCATACATGTTTCGCAGTAAAAAAAAAAACCATATTGATTGTTACATCAATACAGATTTTTTCTTTTTTTTCATTAAATCTTGAGAATAGGGAGAGGCAACTTGACCTGTGCCTCAGGCCACTATTAATCTGGCCCTGGTACCAGTGCTTTTGGATTAGAGGAGTTGAGGAGAGAGAAACCTTATTTAAAAAAAAAATATTTCCAGTTTTCCCCCAGGGGAGGAAAAAAAAACTAACAGAAAAAAAAGGTAATAATTTTATTTGATTGAAAACGTTCAGAAATGTTCGCTTAAGTGGAAAAGTCAGACAGAGCGCCTGCCGTTACGGGTGGTTAGCAGGGCCGGATAAATCTTAATGGGGGCCTGAAGCAGAGGTCATCCTGGGGTCCTCTACCTAAAAGGTATATGTGGGTGAACATATGGAAAACGCAAAGACAGGAGTGAGTGCAAAAGTGATTTTATTTAATATTTATATCTTATGTATCCTTACGAGTTTTAACCTCAGGTCATCGTCGGAAGGAAAATGGGCAAATATACTACTTACCGTAAAACCAAATAACAAAAACATCTTTATTTCTCAAAATATACACACTGTGGAAATCTCAGGCAAAATTCAAATGGCGTTTTCGTCTTGAGATTTGTATTCAAAGAACAAATCTACAAATAACTTGAAAAACTATATATTACGATGAACTCAAGGCGTAAATCCTAAATCTTAAACCTAAATTGAAAATTTGCACTGAATCCTCTTTGAACGTGTGGGGGCCTGGGTCAATGCAGCAATGGTGGTTAGTTTATCATTTTCACCACCTATAGCTGTTGTAATGAGTCCAATCCTATTTGAGTTTAAGCTATGGTGGTCTTGTGTCAAAGTGATATGAATTGAAATATCATCCTGGAAATTCAGTTTTGGCCTCAATTTTCAATTTCTGTCGCTAAAAATTCTTTTTCTTCTATTTTATTGAAAATAGAAATAAACAAGACTGACTGCCGTAAGGTCAAACTCCAATCCAAATTCTATTTTGACAGAAGATGATTACAGCCACACCTGCTTTGTATATCTAATAAATAAAAGAATTATGAAAATACGTATATTTTTTGTAAAAATGTATTTTAAAAAAATGTAATTCCAGACTTTGCAGTGGATTTAGATCCAAAACTCCGGCATCAGTCAGTGTTCAGTCGTTTTCAAAATGAGGAGGGTCAGAGGATTTTTATTTCTTACTCTGATAAGAAGATGATATCGACCAAAACGTTGTATCGAAACATAAAAGATAAGGGACTCCAAGAGCCATTTTATAAAGTGGTACAAAGCTGTTTTGCTCTCCCGCTACACAAGGACCCTTGTCCACCCTGTTTTCATCTGTTATAACCATTGTAACACGGCGTATGTTATCACTCGCCGGTAAGCAATGAAGTCAACCTATTTTATTGATGGACACATCGTATCGACTTAGAAGTTCAAGTCTCGGCCCCACCCCCTCCAGTCCGATGTACCTCCTCTCAGAGGCCCTACTAATCTGGTAAATGTGTGAAATAATGAAATGCTTGATCTCAGAACGTTATTCAGAAAAGGAAAATTAAACTAAATTATGACAGGTCTGGTTAGTCGCTCAAAAAAAAAAAATGGCATGAGACCAACGTCATTTTGGCAGCAGGCCGTGTGAGGGGTGATCAATTGATAAAATTGAAAAAAGAGTCAAGTTACTTCTCTTGCCTTTTATTGGTCGGAAATCACTAAGAGAGTCTGGATTTTCAAAAACAAACGTGTATGATGGGGATCAATTTAGCATAAATTTACCTTGTTAATTGAATCTGCACTGAAACCTTATTAAGGGTGCGAATATTAAAAAACCAAAGAAGTTTTTTTTGTAAACATAATAATGAGAAAATGTTGGAAATTTCAATCCTCTAGCTCAATCGGTGCAGACTGCAGCGGCATGCAGAGCCAAGTCAGCCAGATTAACCAAAAGAAAAAAAGTGAAGAAATCTAAGTAGAAGAAGAAAGGGTTCTTCCAATTTGATCAAATTGTCCTCATTGGTGTTTTGATCGGTAATGTGCTTGTTAAATGCGCACTTCGCATTTTGAACCTGGAACAAGAGAAGCTTCGTGGGTAGTTCTAAAGGGAGTGGGGGGGGGGCACTCCACACTGACAAAAATTTCCTTATTGCACGTGGAGAAGTAGGATCAGGCCCAATCCCCGATGTTTGAGGCGTCCTAAAAAGGAAGTGCCGAAGGAGCGGGGCGATTTCTGGCTCTACCCAAACACACAGGCGTGATGCTTCCCACTTAGAAGTCAACCTTGTGTCACATTCTGCCTTCGTGGGGAAGGGAATAAATACCGTTTCTTTCGTGGAGTAAACATCGATTTCTCACCCCAGATCACGTGCCGAGAGACATGACTCTCAGTGGGAGGCGGTGTAGCAACCCCCAAATATTACCTGACTGGCAAAAATGTTTAAAAGTACATAAACAGTCATAGGAAAAAAAAAAAAAAGGTCATAAGTTCGGTTTCTGGCTAAGAAAAAAAAAGACAGGCTCAGGGAAAAGACTTTTCGAATAAAATAAGTAATATTCTCATTATTTAATTCATAGAAATGAAATAAGTTATTATTTCTATTATTGTTCGGACTATCCTCATCTTGATTATTTTTCATACAACGTTTCGGCCGTTGTACTCTACGGCCTTCATCAGGTGTCATCTTGGTAGGTGTGGGTATTAACGAATCGAACCCTTTATTTAACCGACGGGGGTATATAGACTGCAATCCCCTCTAATCTGTCTGATTCTCTAACCACTACGCTATGTATCCAATCAGAATCAGACAGAATTACTGCAAGTAATCTAATTGTTCTAGGTTCAATCCCAGCGCGAGACAATAATAATTTGAAAATACTACTACTGCTAAGAAGGAAGTGCGGTCAATACACCCCCGTTGGTTAAATAAAGGGTCCGGTTCGTTACTTCCCCACACCTACAAAGATGATACCTGATGAAGGCCGTAGAGTACAACGGCCGAAACGTTGTATGAAAAATAACCAAGATGAGGATAGTCCGAATAATGATAGAAATAATGATAATAACTCATCGAAAAAATTCAGAGAAATAAGTTATATTTTCAAATAAATGTTGATAATTAAAGTCATTTATAGTAGCAATAAAATGAGAGATGTTTCTCAAAATATTACTCGTTTTATTGCTATAAATTAAATAAATCAATATATTCCTTATTCTATTAAAAAACAAATTCCTACGATTTGTTCTCGGTCAGAAACCAAATTCATGCATTTTCTCTTTAGCCCTTTTGCCGATGACCACTTTTCCAATCAGCTTTCGAGAATCAGAAACAGAAAAAAAAGGTGAAGAAGAGAATTTCTTTCTGCGGCAGGAATGAAGAATATGTTTAATAGAACGTTTCTTTAATGTGGAAGGCATCAAATCTTGTTAGAAAGAGGAAAAATTGGACTTTTTGAATGGAAATACAGTGAAGTGGAAAATATCTGAAAAATAATTGGTTTGACTGGCGCAGCCAACAAAATATGAAATATGAATTTGGAGCTTCAATAAAAGCCGTTATTGGTGAAAGAAACCAAGCGAAAAAATAGGAGCAGGGAGAGAAGGAGAGATAAGAGGGTAGGAGGAGGGGAGAGGAAAACAAGCTAGAGGAAAAAGAAGAAGAAAAGGAACAGGGAGAAAAGGGGGAAGGAGAGAGAGGAGATAGGGGAGAGGAGAAGGTTGTGGAAGACACCAAGCGAGAGACAATGGAGTATGGAGAAAGGAATGAAATAGAGAGAGAGAGAGAGAGAGAGAGAGAGAGAGAGAGAGAGAGAGAGAGAGAGAGAGAGAGAGAGAGAGAGAGAGAGAGAGAGAGAGAGAGAGAGAGAGAGAGAGTAGGAGGGGAAGGGTTGGGGTGCGAGCGAGACAGAGAAGAGGATTTGGGGTGGGGGGAAACAAGCGACAGAAAGTGGAGCAGGGAGAGAAGATGGTAATAGAGAGAGAGAGAGAGAGAGAGAGAGAGAGAGAGAGAGAGAGAGAGAGAGAGAGAGAGAGAGAGAGAGGTTTAGGAAGAAAAACAAAGCCTGGGGGAATCATAGCAAGTTGGGTAGAGAAGTGTGTGGGGGAACGAAGCAAGAGAAATAGAAGTAGGAAGAGAAGGTGCAAAAAGAGAGAGTAGGAGGAAATAGTCACGAGGAGAAACAAAGACACAGAGAGAGAGAGAGAGTGTGAGTCGGAGGAGGAAACAAGCGAGAGAAAGAGGAACAGAGAGAGGAGGTGGAAACAGAGAGTAGGAGGAGGGGAGGGAGCGGAACTTTGGGTAAGGCAAACAGAATCACAAAAGAAGAGGAAAAACGGAAAAAAAGAAACACAAAAAAAGCGATTTGGACTCTTGCTACTTTTACCGTTTGGAAATGGCCGTCGCTCCAGCCATTGGTTAATGTCTTTAGGGTTAGTTTTCTTAGGGTAAGGATTAGAGTTATTATCGCCAGCTTTATGACTTCAAATTTGCTATCAGCGCCTTCCACTAAACAGATGGAAAGGCGTCTATTTTGAAACGGGAAAGGTTACAATTGCCAAGAATTGAATGGGGGAAATTTTCATTGTTCGAACCATGGGGAGTATTAGGGCAACGAATCTCCATGAGACCCTCAAAAGAGGAGGAAATCAAGCGAAGAATCACTATAGGATAGCAAGCCTTCGGCAGAGACTTTAAAAAACCAGATGATCCCAATAATCCTAAAAAGAATATACAACCAATGCACTCTCCTGATAGTCACCTATGGAGCTGAAACATGGAACCTAACCAAGAGACAGGCCTGCAAACTGAGAAGTATGCAACGTGCACATGAGAAAATCATGCTCAACCTTACATGGAGAGACCACAAGACAGCACAGTATATAAGGAAGAAAACAGGTGTTTGTGACATCATAGAAACTATTAAAAAGCTCAAATGGCAATGGGCAGGCCATGTTGCAAGAATGAAAGATAACCGATGGACATCACGTCTCACAACATGGATCCCCAGAGATCACATAACAAACTGAGGCCAACAGAACACAAGATGGAGAGATCAACTTGACAAATCCAGGAAATATTGGCTCTGCGATGCCCATGATAGGGAATTGTGGCGAATCCCAGGGAAGGTCTATGTCCAACGACGGACGTTAAAAGACTGATGATGATGATCAATAGGGGAAAAGACGATTTCTGTTAACTGCACCTTTCCAGTCTTTCACTGTGCTGGATGAGGGTTGGACTTTCCAGGTTTTGCTATTTTGCCTATAGCTAGTGAAGTGGAGGGGGTAAGATAAATGGATTCATGCCATTCCCAAGTGCGAAGTGAATACAGATAGTTGGAGTTTAAACTCAACTCATCGATTATTCTTTCTGTTCTGCTAACTGGTTGGCAACAATCAACTCCATGGTATCGTTTTGTGGTAGTAAAAAAAGACAAAATTCTTTGAATCTTTGAATTGAAATAAGAAAGAAGAGAGAAAAGAAGATTTGGATGATCTGCAATAATCATGTAAATAGAGTTTGTCTTTCTTTCCCCCTACCACGAATTTGATTCTCTAATCTGATTGGTTCCTTTGAGCGGGAAATGAAAACGAGGCATTTCTTACCACGATGATGAACGAGCCTTTCCCACCCTGCCATGGCTGCCGACCATTTACCAAATAGAGGGGGGAAAATCTTATTTATAGAGCCACCTTCGGTTGTTTGACGAAGTGAATCAATCCCCAAAAAATCTTATGGAGTTTTGATTGATGGCTTTGCCAAAATGTTTCCTTTACATTAAGATTTGTCAAAATCCAACTCTGTCGTTGACTTTATTTCCCTTTGGTAATGATAATGTCAGTGACAATGACAACAACAATGAATCTCACCAAAGTTAGTACCCCTTCAAGGTTCCTGAGAAAACCGAAGTTTCGTAACCGTATTTCAATTCTAGCCCGCCCCCAATCAAATACCTCAGTCCAATGGCTGCCATGCCTGGTTAAGGTTGGCCATGGAATCAATCGAATTTTCGAACTTTTTTTTTTTTTTGAAAATCAATGTTTTTTGAAGAATTGGTATCAAAGCAAACCAGAATGCTCGCAATGATAATACCTAGGGGTGTAAATAAAAAAAAAAAAAATGGTTACTGAAGATATAAATGCAAAAAGCAGCCGACATTTCAATTTTTACCTAATTTTGTTTTCTTGCTTTTCTCCTCTTCTCTGCGTACCATAAGAATAAACAAGAGTTTTTCGCGTAAGATAGAGATCTGATTTTAAAAACGTAATTAAGATTTAAAAAAAAAAAAATCCGTTCACGATCTTTTAATGTTTTTCATGTCGAGGAAGTCACTAGGAAATCGTGAACGGAATTTTCAAAAACTCAAATTAGTCAAAGATCTTTATCTAAGCAAATAGAAAGACATATTTTCATTAGCTATAACAGATTTTAATCGATATAAATTCAATGTTTTCCGTATTCAGTAAAAAATCAATAATGACGCCATTATTGGTGACAGTAGATTTTTTTTTGTAATCCAAAATTCAGTAGTTAAAAACTTACCAAAAATTAAATTATTGTCAAATGCAAATATCTTTAGCAAGAAATACTTAGTTTTATTATCGGCCAACTGAACTGTGCTAAAAATGCCCTACACTTTGCACGAAAAATTTAGAAAAAAACAACACTTTTTAAATCAGTACGTTCCCATGGTAGATATCGATGTTCATGATCGAACGTTGGCGTACATAGTATTTTCTGCTGACTACGGACGACCAATGGAACATAACACAAAATGCAGTTGAATTTATAACATTGAAATGCACCACTGCTGTTCTACGCAAAAAAAAAAAAAAACGCGCATTGTATCGTCTGCACCAATTTACAACCTCCCATAATTCAAAATAGTGGTTCATTGACAGGATAAAAAAACAAAAAAAAAATGAAAACACATCATATATATATATATATATATATATATATATATATATATATATATATATAAATATATATGCATGATGTGTTTTCATTTATATATATATATATATATATATATATATATATATATATATATATATATATATATATATTCGTCATTTCGCTACGTTTGATTATTCTTCCTTGTTATGATATTTATACATAAGGTCCAGTCAAAACAAGACATAGGAAGAACAGAAAATATACATTTCATAAATGGAATTTATCAAAACAATCGATAAAAATGATAAAAAATCTTTTTTATTTTAAATATTGATAGAAAAAAATATTCCCGGATCAAAAGCCCTCAATCAAATAGAACTAAAACATTTGTTGAAAAGAAAAATATTTACTCAATTTTCATGTTATTCTAAAGATTCAGAAGTAAGTGTTCTGTTGGGCAGTTCCGGAATATTTTCCAAAAAAGCAAACATGATTCATATGGGGGGGGGGGCATATATGAAAAATTTGTGATAATCGATGATATAATGAATACATAAATAAAATACGTTATCAAATTTATTGAAAAGATGAGGTAGGAATCATATAGAGAAACTTGTTCTTTGAAATTTGAAAGGGAAAATTCTCTGTTAAAACATTTGTCCTTTTATAAATAAGTATCGAAAATTTCATTAAAATCGTATAATGCGCTGATTTTGCCAGATTTTAAAATTTCCCAAGTGTCGATTTCATGGTGAAAATCTTCGTCTATTTTATTCATACCAAAAGCTGCCTGAATCAGATTAGACCAGCATCCAGCGAACACACGTATACACACTTAGTTAGCATCAGCCAATTTTGTGTTCGCGTGTACGCATCACTTCCTCTTTCTCTTCCTGTTTCTTATGTCACCGACAGATTGACTCAGCAAATAATAATATACATCTGGAAAATTGTTAGAGAATCAATCGAACAAAACTGAAAGTCAGAGAGCTCACACCAACACCCAGGGGCGTAAATAAAATGTTTTCTGTTTGATGAAGATAGATATGAAAAAAAAAAAAAAAGAGCCGGCAACGTTCATAGACTGAAGGTCAATTGGTCGAAAGTTACAACTCACCAAATTAAATATAAATATTAAGCCGTCTGGAGATCTATAAATTAAATTTCGTGAAAGACCAATTTTGGTTTTTCAATATGAAGCCACGGGTAGGTTGAGGGCGGGGGTGGTGGCAGGTGGGGTTAGGTTGCCTTTTGGCCAACATCCGGGAAGTTGCTAGGGGCGTTGGGGTTGCGTGGGGGTCGGGTTTAAATGTCACTTGAAATTGGAATAGGAGGGAAGATGAGAAGTCGGTTTCACTCAGGCTGTTCAAACGGTACACACACGTATGCACTAACACACACACATGAATACCTAGGGGAATACACACCCACACACACATGGGAAGAGAGAGAGAGAGAGAGAGAGAGAGAGAGAGAGAGAGAGAGAGAGAGAGAGAGAGAGAAAACGTATAGAGTTCAGATTCCTTCACACATACACACTAACTCATATATGCACGCTTATACATGCACACACCCACATGCAGTCCTACATACAAAGGCACACACGTGGAGAGAGAGAGAGAGAGAGAGGGAGAGAGAGAGAGAGAGAGAGAGAGAGAGAATATGAATTTCTGAGATCTTCCCCTCAAACGCTAATTGCAAATAAGCTTAGCTCAGTTTGTTTAGTTATATGCGAAAACTAAACTAAGCTAAGCTTATCAAATACTCAGGCATTCCAAAGAGAAGTTTACCGATGCTGTTTTTTTTAATCATTTTCTTCAGGTCCCGTAACAGGCAGCGTATGGGGGAAAAGCAGGGGTGCCTCCCCTCTCCCAAACTTTTTGCAGATAAAACAAGGAAATAAAAGTAGAACAAAACATGGAAGTCAGAAATTATTTTGAATTGAATTCTGAAATTATCAGCTATTTTTACGACTGGATGATAACAAAACTGCATAATCTCTGAGATTTGCACCACCCCCTGCTACATTTGGTTTGCTTACCCCCTTGCCCCCCGCCAACATTTCCCTTTGGTACGGACCAGTGCTGTACTTGAAGCTGATTCAAAACAGTGTAAGAGGAGCGAGCGTCGGACAGAATACCTCCAAGATAAAACCCATTCGGACAAAACCTCACACTAAATTCCTCTCGGTTAAAGAGCAGCGTGGGACCAAATTTCCTTGGTTAGATTAAATCAAAAAATTTTCCCCAAGTAATTGGTGACGGAATCATTTTTTTTACCTTTCTTATTATTCTTACTTAAGAAAATCAAGTGCGGGGTGTGCGTGTGAAGAGGTTCCGGGATTACGCCGCTCCCCATGGTTAGGCAAAGCACAATTCAATTTTTAAAAAAACATATCTGAAGATATTTTGTGAATAAAAAAACCCCAAATGATCCCAAGTAATCATAAATTAACCTTGAAAACATCGATGTTCGGGTCTCTTTTTCACGTATTCAATTGTAAAAATATTTTCCCCCCTCCACGTCTCAAAATATTTTTGCATTTGTCCTCACCTCCATGTTCGAAATCCTGAAACCCCACTAATTGCTCCGGACATTTTGGTGGGGGGTAGTCTCAACTTATTTCGGCAAGATTAGCCCTCTCTGAGATAGCTGGGTGGAGTTCTTTACACACCGGAGATAGTGTGGAAATGGAGATTAAAAGAATGGACCTTGTAATGATTTCATCAGACAAGCGTCCTTATATTTATGAGTGCACGGGCAGATCCAGGATTTTTTTTTACTCCTTCTGTCTAATTTCATGGATACAAAAATTGTTTTAAGGTTAATTTACGATTATTTTTTACCATATTTTTTTTACTTTTAAAATGTCATGATCTTGATATCTGAAAAAAAAATCGATTGTGCTTTGCCCAAACAAGTGTTGGGGCATACTCCCCTGGATCCGCTCCAAGGTTGTTAGGTTTTGAACGTAATTGTTAATCACACTCAGGTGAGTACGCCGTTCTTATCCTCTTTACCCCAGTTCATTATTATCCTCCCAAGGAGTTGAACTGTCAACCACTGTCTGTCCTTCTATCTTCCTCAAAGATCCAATTGGAGCAGCACTGATCGATTCACAAGGTGCCCTGTGCCCTTGTTGTTCCCTAAGATCTATGTAACGACAAAGCAATCTTCTCATGGACTGCTTAATCCTCAAAGATCAAAAACAGATAATGAAGACCAACAGCTGTGTCTGCAAAAAAAAAAAAAAAAAGGGCCCGAGCCTTTTTTGGATCGTAAGCTGAATTTGATTTGGGAGCTTCCATCGCCTTTGAAAAAAAAAATGTTCAAGCTGTCATGAACGAGAAAGGTTCAGATTTCTCTTTCTCTCTCCTACACACATACACAAATACCTGCATGCACGCTTATGCACGTACACACGTATATACGCACGCACACATCCACACTCACACACACACACACACACACATATATATACATATATATATATATATATGTAAAAATAGATAGAGAGAGAGAGAGAGAGAGAGAGAGAGAGAGAGAGAGAGAGAGAGAGGAGTGGGCAAGCGCTTTCTTGGGTACGCTGGTGGTCATAGGGCTCTAAGCAGCCACTTTGTCCACTTCGGGCCGGCTCTGGTCTGCATCGCTGCGAGCCTGGAGAATTAATTCGAATCATCAGTTATTTACTAAGCTTCACGCAGTCTGACGCAAGGCCACAATTATGAGGCTCCCTGTAAGGATTGGAATCAATACTCAGTAGTAATTATATTCAAGGAACTCTGGTTGGCATTAGAGATTTCTTCTGCTATTCTGGTGAATCTAGATGCGTTTTTTTTTTCAACTTTATTTTAAATGTTTTCAAGTGGAAAACGCCAGTAATGTCTTCCATAGAACTCATTTGGACCATATTTATTTTTCGATGAATGGTCGTTCAATTATTAACTTTGATGGCGATTTAAAATTATTTTTATTACTTCATATTCACACAAGTGCTCTAAACGTTCTTGCATTCTTTTTTTTTTTTCATTAAAATCTTCCAATCGTAATTGAGGTGAGATTGAGAGCTGGAGACCAAGGTCGTTTCATTTACTTCGTCCTCAACCACTCTCCTTTATTTTACTTTAGCAATGTACCATAATCCACTTCCGGCTTTCCAGGCCCGTCGAAGTCTCAGACATAGACCTTTCTACCTCCAAGTAAGGTGTCATAGAGGACGTTACCCAGCCATGTTATCAGGGGAAGGAGTTTTGAGATCTGATACACCCATTTTCCCTGACAGTGAGCGTTGTCTCAGCCGGAGTTTGAACTCGCTTCGCCGATCTCTGTGCCGTTATTCGCTCAGCCACTCACACCTGGATTCTTGTATTTTTTTCTATTTTGATAATATACAAATAAAGGTCGGGTGGGCGTGGGGAAAAAAACAACGAAGCCTCCCCGAAAGAAAAAAAAACCCACTAAAACCAAACCAAACGAGAAAAAACACCCCTCCCCAAACAACAACAACAAACAAACAAAACAAAAACCCTCTACTCCAATTCTCAGGCAAAGTTATTAAGAGTTCTGCGCGTCTAACCCACTCATACAACCGTTTTTGTAAAAAGTGACGGCATGCCGAGAGTGTTCTGACTTCCAGCTTTTGATATTGAGGATGTGTGGCCATTTACCAGCACACCGCTGTGCAGTGTCGTCCCTACCAGTGTCAATGGACCTGACCTGAAGACGACATGTCGATGTTTTGAATCTGTGAGGACGATCGCCCCAGGGAGGAGACTCCCAGATCAATTCATCTGGCGCAGATCCAGGTATGGAGTAGGGGGTGGAGTCCGGCCCCCACTTGCAAAGACTAAGCACAATTTTTTAAACAAAATATCTACATCAGCCAACAGGGCTCAACGGGGGTAATATCACCCCAGAGTGCGAGAGATTGTCACATACAAATGAATTTTTCTTTAACGAAGTGTCAAGAAATGGAGAGAAGTTATTTCCACTTGGTGAATTACAATATATATATATATATATATATATATATATATATATATATATATATATATACACACATATATATATATATATATATATATATATATATATATATATATATACATATATATATATATATATATATATATATATATATATATATATATATATATGAATAGTTTTAACAGGCCTAGTTAGTAACTGAATAGAAAACGTCGCATAACTAGCGTCTTCCGGCAATATGCTGAGTTGGGGGTGATTAATCAAAAAGTTATAAAAATGGGGTGATCTATTAATAAGTAATTGCTCCGGCGTTTTGTTGGTCAGTGATCACTAAAAAAAGTCTGAATTAAAAAATATGTTCAACAAAGGGTCAATTTAGCATAAACTTACATTGTAAATCGCCCCTTCCACTATAAAAAAAAACTATTTAGAGGAGGATTAGAGAAAAAAAACAAGGTTCTTTCTAGATATATCATGGTGTAATTGTTGACATTTTCGGGTCTCTAGCTCCATTGGTTCGATCTGTACACATGATTGATAGCCAGCCAAACCTACGTGGCAACTGAAGAAATCTATGTTAACAGTTCTGGTTGACGGTTTCTAGTCATCAATTTCCGTTTCCATTATCGAGTTATCTCCTCATTCAAGCAGGCGTGAGTCATCCTGGAGCTTTGAATATCTGCTGTAAACAATTTATAATGGAATATCCGTACCTTACATAAATGAATAACCATAGCCCGTGCGTTTATCAGAACTAATTATCTAAAATATTGTCTGAAATTATCTTTAAAAGGCGTCTTTTATCTAAAACCATCTAAAATAAATAAATATTTTATCTAAAATTATATCAAAAATATCATCACAGGATTTGGGCATTATTCGACCAAAATGGCCGCAGAGGCTCCAAAAAGCACTTGAACCCCCCCCCCCAAACAAAACGTTTTCAGACGGAGCTTGGTGGTGTACACATGCAAATCTCCAAGGTAATGGTCCCCAAAATGTAACCAGGACACACAGACAGACAGACAGACAGACAGACAGACAGACACACACACACACACACACACACACACACACACAGACACTTTGATAGATAGACAGACACTGACACTCAAAGAGAGAAACATGTGCAACTCATATGGTTGGTTGTTCAGGCCATTTGTGGGTCTACGGTGGTTCGATTTACTTGGCTTAGGATAAGACGTTACATAAGAGAAAGCAATGTTTCTTCTAAAAGATGTTCGGTCGAGCTACTCGATGTGAGTGCGCAGGATTAAGTTAGTGCAGGGTCTGTTGTGTATTATAAAAGGTCTTGAATGAACAATTACAAAAATCCAGGTTTGTTCAGTTACTTGATAGGAATCGTTACATGACCGATCTCTCTTGGTCAACATGCCTCGATCAATTAAAAGAATTGGAAAAAAAGGGTGATCAATGAATGAGTCACTTCTCTCACCTTTTGTTAGGCAATGATTACTGAAAAAGTCCGATAAGAGAGAGAGAGAGAGAGAGAGAGAGAGAGAGAGAGAGAGAGAGAGAGAGAGAGAGAGAGAGAGAGAGAGAGAGCAAGAACACTACCGGACACAAAACAAGGGATCGATTTAGCAAAAATTAAAATTGCATATTGAACCTGTTTGCCCGGGGAAGGGGGTGTTTGAAAAAAAAGTTTGTGCTAGACATAATGAAAATTAAGTGTCTGAGTTTTCGTCCCTCGAGCTCCTTCGGTATGGTCTATACGCGTCTTAAATACATACGTAGCCAGCTAGCCAGCCAGCCAGCCAGCCAGAAAACAGTTCATCGGATTCACAAGATCTCTTTATCGTGGGCGTTGTGGAGCCAATTATTTCTGAACTCGTCAAGTTCATCTCTCTATCTTGTATCCTACCGGGTCCAGTTTCTCATTTGATCCATCATGATGTCCATCGGTTGTCTGCCATTCTTGCAACATGACCAGCCCATTGCCAATTGGGTTTTCTAATGGTTTCTATGATGTCTCGGACTACCGTTTTTCCCTTAGTATATCGTGCTGTCTTGCGATCTCTCCATGTGATGTTGAGCATGATTCTCTCGTGTACATGTTGCACAGTTCTCACTTTAAGAGTCAGTCTCTAGGGAAGGCTCCATGATTCAGCTCCATAGATAACTATCAGAGAGATGTGTTGATTGTGTACTTTTCTTTTTAGGACTAGTGGAATTTTCTTGCTCTGTCGAAGGCTTGTCATCCTTGAGTGATTCTTAGCTTGATTTCTTCTTTTTTTGAGGATTCTATGGCGTTTCATCGTCCTACGCAGTTATAGTGGTCTACTAATCGTTGTGTGCTTATTTCTTACGTGATTGTTGCACATGAAGTTCGTGTGTTGGCCGACTTTCTTGCTTTCTTCATTCAGTTCATCTTGCATTAGTTTGAGGTCGAGAAAGTTCTCAGCAAAACGTACGATGTCGCCAGCAAATCTGAAATTGCTCAAGTATTCGCCGTCTATCCCAATTCCTTCATTTTCCCAGTCTAAGTTTCGGAAGATCATCTCGAGGCAAGCTGTGAAGAGTTTAGGTGAACCGGTATCACTTTGTCTTACATCTTTTTGGAGATGGGAACGACTTGAGTCTTTCTGTAACCTGATAAAGAATCTGCTGAAAAAAAAAGGATGTTATAGTACTCTGATGTATACGGGGTCTACACCTTGTAGTGTGATAGCCTCAATGACCTTGGTAATTTACACCGTGTTGAAAGGCCTTCTTGAAGTCAATAAATGCTACAGTGAGTGGCATTTTACATAGTTTCTCTATTTGTTGATCAATCGGATGAAAATAGTCCATGGTCGAGTAGCATTTTCTAAAGCCAGCTTGCTCCCGTGGCTTGTTTTCATCTAGCGTTTTGGTAATTCTGTTGATGAAAAGTTGGTAGATGCAGTTGAGTTGAGTAGATTTATCTGCCTGTAGTTGCTGAAGTCTTTTTGGTTTCCTTTTTTTATATAACAGCATAATGATTGCAGTGTTCCAATCTTCTGGGACTCTACTTTGTTTTAGGCGTGAAGTTGAATAGAATGACTAGTTTCTCAGTCATGATCTTACCAGCTTTTTTGAGAAGGTCGATGGTGGTGTTATCTGGTCCAAGGGCCTTTCCTTTCCTTTGTGATTTGATGGCTTATTTCACCTCCCATGGTGTAACTTCTTGGAAATCCTCGAACTGATTGCTCGTGTCTTGCGCAGTTGCATTAAAGAATAATCACTGATAGTTATTTTATTTTACGAATTATTAGACGGTTTTATGATGATAATTGGTTTAATCTTATAATTGTGTATTCTATGAAGCGAACGACGCAGTCGTTTACGAAAATTCAATTTTTTGATAGAGTTAATAAAATGAATTAAACACAAGGACAAGAGGCTAACACTATAACTTTTAAATAAATATAATTAGGAACTCTGATAAGAATAATTCAGACCTTAGGTTGCGTAGTTATACTCCATCTTGCATAACACATCTCCACTACCCTTATGCAAAAAAAAACAAACAAACAAACAAACATTCACCACCATCTTTTATTTTTACCTAATAACGTCATTCTACCCTCGGGATCCCAATCCCGTCGGGAACCGCTGTATTTGACTTGGTAAAGCACGTTCATGTTACCTTTCAACTTGCAACTTGGAGGTAATCCTTGGGCATAAGGATATAAAATATGGTTGTTAAACACAGAATAAAAAAGTATAGCAATACAACGTATTGATTAGATATTAACACAATAACGAAGTTAAAGGCCATTGATATGTACTTTATCAGGCAACCAGAATGTCGAAAATCTCTTGATGTGCCTCAAAAAGAAATTACGACGAGATTTTGGCACTGTTTTCGTCGGTAAACGGACATTTTGGCCGTGGACGTCTCGGATGCATATATTTTAACATTGTCTGTTTTTCAGGGGGAAGGATGACTTACTACATGTAATTTGAAATTAAACAGAATCATAATGTATAAATCTAATGCAATGTGTAATAATTATATAAGGTATCTCTGTAGTGTTCCATAGATCTTTTTTTAACTTTTTACTGTTAAATTTTTAGTTATTTTTTTCCATTTTTTTTAATAAATGATGCTTTAAATCGGTCAAAATTCATTTTTCATCAAATGGCTAAAAAATTAGAAAAAATATTTTCTTAGAAATTTTGTGTGAGCGTGGAATTTTCACACACGTGCACGCATACCCGATGTTAAAATGGCGCATGAATAAAAAAAAAAATCAGAAAATTCAGTCAAGAAAAACATAAGTCATTTTTTTCATACAGTCATTTTTGCCATTTAAAACTAAACGAGGCCGAAACGTTCGCGGTCGAAATATCTCTGACCGAAACGTCCGTTACACTGTACGATCTACATGGATAGGAAATAGAGTGGCTCGAATTTTTCCGAATCAAATCAAATGAAATCAATTTGTCTATGAAAAATCGTCTGACAAATACTCAACTATCTGCTTGATTCAATTTCCTGAGAGTGACTGTTACAAGAACAGATCCGAGATTTTGTGCGTTGGAAGGGTGTCCAAGTATTTTTCACTCCATCAGTCTCATTAGGCAATATGAACATACTTTTTTTGAAAATTCATTTCCAAGTTTAGTTCATGATTACTTGGGATTATTTCGTTTTTTTATTTATTAATAACACGTCTTTACCTAGATATTCGAAAAATAAAACCCTTTCCAATTTGTGCTTTGCCAAAGTTGAAGGTGGGGAGGGGGTACGGACCCCCTTAGATATGTACCAGGATATCCTCTGCATATCATTCTTCTGCTTCTTTCCTTCCATAATATTATTAGTACGGGTTTTCATGTAGTGTGATTAAGGTACTGTTGTATAAATTAATGCAACAAAGTATAAGCTGGAGAGAAAAAAAAAAACAAAAGACAGATTAAATTATAATAAGACCATGAACAAAATGGTTTTCAACAGTACGAAAAGCTTTGGAACAAACTAACCGCATTAATCAATGTATTGCTGTGTTCCAACCAAAAGATTAGTTCAAATATATTCAACCAATCACAAGAGTTTGGGAACAGATTTGGTGTTGGGAGATTCGGTAATATTTTGCTGCTTCTCCCCTCCCATATTATTGTCAGCATTAAAAAAAAAAAAGGGACAAAGTCCAAACAAAAAAACTTATGTCAGAATGGCGTGAACTAAGAACTGCGACGACAACGACCTGTTTCTTTTTTGTTTCCCTGTTCAACGACAGCGACCCAGTTTTATCGGTCGACCTGTCAACACAATGTCAACACTTTGCCTTGTTGTTCTCAATCCAAAACATTATTTCATGTACAATCATATTTCTAAGGAAAATTAGAAAATAGGCTAATTGTTATTAGACCAGAGCTTTCAAAACTGTTTTTCGTAACACTTCAGTGTGTCGCCAATAATTGATAGTTGTGCCGCAAAATAGAACAAACCTGGCCATACGGTTCGGTCAACAGATTTGAAAATTGACGTCAGTACTCCACTAAATCCCTTCTAAAATGTGTTTATTTAATTTTTGGTTTAAAAAAGGCGTTTCAGACATTTTTTTGCCCCATTTTGACGAGTGTGTATATAACATCTAAATTCTTCAGAATCTAGATATTCCTATGTGTTTTTGTAAAACCTCTAGTTTAATTGTTTCCCAGTGGAAAACGCCAGTGATGTCATAAATAGAATTTATTCTGAACGTATTTATTCTTTGATAGCCCTTTTTTTTTTTTACACGACTTCAAATTTTGACGCTACGATTGTTCAATTATTGACTGTGATGACGAGTTGAGTATACTTTTGTATGTCTTCCAAAAGATATTTTCCCTGGGTCAGTTCAACTAATAAAATTAACTTGAAATTGAAAAGTATTCATGAAAATTCAAAATGATAATGATTTTTTAATACTTAATCAGATAAAGATTAAAAAAACCCTGAAAAATGTATTAAATACTGTAACTACCACAATGTGAAGCAGACAAAGCTACAATCGCAATGTATTATTTGTTAAAGGATGTTATTTAAACCTCTGTTTACAATTGAGGTCTTGGTGGCATAATCGGTATAGCAGTCCTGGCTTGACCGTGTCTTCCCTGACTACAGATTGTGGATTCGATTTCCATCTGAAGCTTATTCTTTATTTTCCCATCAACATTATTTACTCCCGTTATGAGGGTGATTGGTGTGAGCGATAAAAAAAGGGGATAAAAGGAAGACGGTGATAGAAAATAGTCATAACAATCTTAAATAATAATGACCCAAGTAATGTGTCGAAATAAAATGTATTTTTGATGAGCACGTTGCTGATGCCAAATGTTTGGGAAGCCGCTTGTTATGATTACTGTGATCACTTTGGCTCTGAGAATAATAGTAACTGGTTGATAACATAAAGCAAAATATATAAAGAGGAAGCTGCTTACTGTGATCACTTTGGGACAGAATCATCTAAATAACAAAAACCGACTGACACCATTAAGCAAAAGATATAGAAGGAAGGTTTTGGGAACATTTTCTCGTTTTAATTCATTTTGGAGTATTGGAACTATTTACGTTCATTATCTTTCAATTGAGATATATCTGAAAGAAAAAAAAAATTGCATGGTGTGCCCCATAAGCACCACCTAAAAGAATTTATTTTTTAAAAAATTACTTTTTCGGGTTTCTGGTTATTTTCACAACCAATAAAGCCCAAAGTTGAAATTTTATTTTTAGATAATTTCGGATAAAAGATTTTTTTTCGTAAGGGTAGTTTTAGATAAAAGATCTATTTTTTTTCAGATTTACATATTTAAAAAAAAATAGATAATCGTTCTGTTACACGTGCAGGCTACTGTGGTTCTTTTATGTGAGGTACAGATGTATATAATTTCTTTGTTCTATTTAAATCCGCCCCTGTTCCCTCATTTTAAGAAAAAATACTCCGTTGCAGGGCCCGATGCAAAGGTTTCGTGCGCACAAGGCAAAACTTAATATTTGCCCAAGGGTTTCATGTATCATGGACGGACCTAGAGATTCAAGTCCTCGTTTATGTTCCAACGACAATTTTTTTAGGGTGGAGTTAGCTTCTAGCACCTTTGTGCCCTGCCAAATCTATGTTCTGATTTAAAAAAAAAAAACAACATATATGCAATAATACAAAAGCTGCAGTAATCATCTTCAGTCGTAGTAGGAGTAAGAGTAGAGTTCGACCTCACAGCAGTCAGGTTTGTGATCTATCATAAAAGCGGGAGACACCAACTGATACTGATCTGAATGGACTTGACATATGAAGTAAGTGTAACCTTGAACAGTGAAACAGAATCGTTAGGTTGCGTGGTGTGACAGAGTTGCTAGATATTTGGAGTTTCTCGCTAAAATCCTGTATAAAATGGCCAAATGCAAAAATTGTCTAAAAAACATTGCAAAATAAGACCACCAAAAAAAAATTTATTTAAATCATGCAACTACAACGAAGTGAAGTTTTTATTCCGTCCAAATGTTCGGAATATGAAGGCCAAGTTTAGCATTACAATTAGATTGTAAATAGAAACCCAGGCAAAAACCTTTGAAATACTTACCATTTTTAAAAAAAAATTGTGTGTGAAAAGTTCGAAGGAAAAAAAGAAAATGCCCTCCAAATGGCCAAAAATTTAAATTCGGCCAAATAAAAAACTTCATGGCCAAATGCTTTTGAAAAAAAAACAGAATTTATCAAACTTGGCCATAAAATGGCCAAAACCAGCAACCCTGGTGTTGTGATGTGAATGTTTTATTATTTATCATAAAGGCGGGAGACTTTGAATAGACGTTGTAGATAAAGCAGGTGCGACTTTGAACTGAGAAACAGGATCGCCGTTTTTTACCTGTTCTCATCGGTGGGACGTCCTTGGGGGTTTCACGCTGTACAGAGACGAGTCACTCATGTGGAACAATAGAACAAAGACAAAATGTGGTTGGGCCGATGAGTCACTTTCTCACTTCGTTAGACTGACATTTATAAATATTCTTGTTGGGTCACTTTTGGTTTTGGTTCAGTAATCATCTTAATGAAGGTATCAACAAGAATGAATGAATTTCGACATATATATATATATATATATATATATATATATATATATATATATATATATATATATATATATATATATATATATATATTCTCATATATATATATAAGTATATGTATATATATATACTTATATATATCTAAGAATATATACTTATATATATATATAAGTGTATATACATATATACTTATATATGTATAAATGTATGTATATATAACAAACTATGTGTATTATGACTCAGCCCTAAAAAAATATATAGAGCTATATGTTAAAATCATAGCTGAAGAGGAGGTGGTTTGTGATCAAGGAGCCATGTTAATATAAATGTTTTAATCCCCGAAACGGTTACATGGTAAACGAATGTAGATCCTAACAAAAAAAAAAAAAAAAAAAAAAACAAAAAAACAAACCCACACATAATACGATATAATCTAATTCTATATAAACATGAAAAATCATATAAATCACAATAACAGATCTGAAGAAATAGTTGACTGAATGGCATTATTTGGAGAAAAGTTTTTTTTGTATATTTAGTGTTTAAAGCTGTCAAGATTTCAAGACAATATATATATATGTCAGAGACTATAGTTCCCTCTAAGCTGTGCACATGTGAGCATGCACACCCGTTTTGCAATCAGCGCACAAGTAAATTAATGTGCACTAAAAGTAATTTGGTAATGAATGAATTGAATGAGATTTTATACAACCGTTTTGAACAATAATAATAATAATAATAATAATAAAAATAATAATAATAATAATAATAATAATAATAATAATAATGGTAATAATAATGATAATGATAATAATAATCAAAACAAAAATCGACAGAACACAGACAAACAGCAAGTGCCGCCTCTGCGGTGAAAGAGATGAAACTTTAAACCACATTACTAGTGAATGTAGTCAACTTGCCCAGAAGGAGTATAAATACAGACACGATAGAGAAGCAACGATGATACACTGGGAACTAAGTAAACGGATGGGATTCTACCATACGGAAAAGTGGTATCAGCACAATCCAGAGGCAGCTCAGGAGAATGGCAACCACAAATTACTCTGGGACTTTGGCACCCAAACCGACCACCTCATCCAGGCAAGAAGACCGGACTTGGTAATCGTAGACAAGAAGAAGAAAACCTGCCAAATAATAGACGAGGCTGTACCTGCAGACTATAGAGTAAAGAGGAAGGAGAGTGAAAAACTGGAAAAATATCAAGATCCAGCAAGAGAACTGAAGAAGATGTGGAACATGAAAGTCAGGGTAGTGCCAGTCATTGTAGGCGCACTGGGAACTGTCCCAAAGACACTGAGGGCAAGACTAGATTAGCTCGGGACGGTACAGATCACAGCACTGCTAGGAACCGCACGGACACTAAGGAAAGTGCAAGAAATATGAAGACTACAACGCTAAATGTTAGCAGTGGCCTAACAGAGGAAGGAAAATGAAAGCGGAGATATGAACCACAGCACTGGTATGACAGGCGAGGGAGAGAAGAGGTATTGGCTGAAGACCTGAGGAGACTTATTGTTACTCAGCCTTCAGCAATGACCACCGGGTAACTGGTGTGAAACAGTAAACCACTGTATTACTGTGGTCTATGAGAATGAGGAGACTTGAGGAGACTTGCTGTCACTCAACCTCCAGCGGTAACCACCAGGCAACTGGTGCGAGATTGCAAATAATAATAATAAATAGTAAATAAATTATAACAGATAAATAATAATGAAAATATGGAACAGCAAACTGATCAAAGTTGTTTAAAGAATATAATCAAAACTTGACTAATGCAATCTTACTTGCATTACATTGAAACTGGCCAATACAGTTCTATTAGTCACGAGAGACAAGACAAAGCATCATGTCTCTTAAATGACAACTTCCAGTGGGATATGACGGCTGGTGATTTGAAAAGATCACAAGGCTGGATATGTGTCAGCCTTGTGATCTTTTCAAATCCAAAGTCCAGTACTTTATCCCTACAGGTTTTTATGAACCTCCCCTTGGCAGGATGCAAGTCCACCGAGGGAATACCTACACCCTAATCATAGCTGAGAGTGTACTCGATTTGCTGCTTAGTGCACAGGGAAATTCGTCCTAATGGAGAATTCTTCACACACGCCACTCATACCGGGAATTGAACCCAGGACCATCTGTGCCAAAGTATTCTTGGAGCAATTTCACTTTTACATTTGCAGAAGCATTCAGTGCGTACATTAGTTTCGGGAAAACATTGTATTGCATAAGATTTGTGCACACAATGACTACTACGAATTAGAGTGGATATTGTTCATGGCCAGTGGGAATTGATATGTTAAGATTATTTTAACTTATATCGAAATAATAACCTTTGCTTTGACTCAACAATAGTAACAACAGATTCGGTTTGTCATTCAATAAAAACCGTCACGCGGCGAACGTCTGTTGGGAGAATAGAGCGTTGGGGGTGATCAATGAAAAAATAGGATAAAGGGTGATCAATAAATGAGATACTTCCCTCGCATTTCGTTGGATTGCTAAAAAGTTCGAATTTTCAAAAAAAAAAAAAAAAGCGGGCACAAACTAGTCACCAATTTAGCACAAATTTACATTATAAATTGACCCCCTCCTCTAAAAATGATTTCTTCTTGTGATTGCAGGATTCTAGAGAAAAAAGGTTTTTTCCAGACATAATGCGTAATTGTTGAGATTTTCAGCCGAGTAGCTCCATTGGTGTGATTTGTATGCGTGATACATGGCCCGTCAGGCAGACCAGCTTAAAAAACGAGGAAACCTATTGTGACAGTTCTGGTTGACAGCACCAAATAATAACATAATCTCATTTAAAATTTTATGTTATTATTGCCCTCTGTTGACTACAAAAACTAGAGTCACGAGTGAAACTATTTGAGGCAGATGAATAAGAAAAAAAATCTTAAAAGTATAAAGGTTCCCAGTAGAAAACGATTGAGAGAGAGAGAGAGAGAGAGAGAGAGAGAGAGAGAGAGAGAGAGAGAGAGAGAGAGAGAGAGAGAGAGAGTTGGTCGTGTATTAAGATCGTTAATTCATTTTTTGATAATACTATATATACAAACAATCAGATCGGCCATAACTCACCATACCCTTGGCAGAATCTCCTCACATGCCTACAAAGTTTTATTGAAATATATTAAGGAATAACGAACTTATCAAATTGAGAAAAAAAGGTGATTACTGCGACTACTACTACTATGACGACGACGATGACAGCAGACACCCATAGCGATAGGCGGGAAAAAACACCAAGGGGGGGGGAACAATGAACAAGCAAAAAACAAGAACAAAACCAAACCAAACAAACCCCTCCATTAGTCACCATGTTGTTGCTCTTTGAAAGTGCGTAGTTGGTTCGAAACGTTGTTGAATCCGATCATGTGTGTCTTTATGAGAACAACTCCTCAGCCGTCGGCGGCGGCCATAAAGTGCAAATCATATTTCAGCGAGAACGGCAATCACTGTGTGAAGTGGATGGAATCTCTGTTTTGAATCAAGACTGACGTCGAAGATGCCAGAAATCAAGACGTAGAAACAGACGTAGATTGAGTGCTGAACAGAACATGAAAGCAAAAGGTTTTTCAGTTAAGAGAAATCGACACCAGGTAAGCGAGATACAAGGGAGAATTGAATCCAGAAAAGAAATTAGATTTATTTGCTGCCGAAACAAAAGAAATTTGGCAGATCGAGCCATGAATCGCAGACTGTCTGTTGCTGGGACCGACAAGCTAGGGAAAACAATGGAGAGAAAAACTAGAAAAAAAAAAAAGCACATAGAATGCGCCTAATTCTACCAGAGCCATACACTAACTAAAAAACGGGATGAAAGTCAGTAGATATATAACTACGATGCTGGGGAGGTAATTGAAAAATCCTGAATTCGTTCCAAAAATTAGCCATGGTCCGTCCTTCCATTTTGAAAAGATTGTTTGGACAGATGGACAGACAGACAAACAGACAGACAGAGAGGGATGAGCTGACAGACTGACAGAGAGACAAACAGACACGAGTGAATATATATATCCTCTTCGGACAAAGCCAGGCCATTGTATTTTTGTCGAATCCTCCCAACATGTCTCATCATTGCGACCTTGTGCCAGAATAAAGTAAACTTACAAGTAGCTGTCTGCATTAATAACGCGATTAGTCAGTCCGAATTCACAAAAGTTCGCTTTATAATTGGTGTCTGGAGATAGAATTTGATCGGAATGATTCGTTGCAATGCAGTAATCTACCTCTTCATCTCTGCCGAAGAGAATTGACTAAAAAACACGAACAGTTTATAAATAATGCTGCAGACATTTTATCTGCCTGCTACGATACCACGCAGCTTACATATGGCATTGAATTATTAGAGGAATATTTAGAAGTCAACATTTACTGCATACATACAGTGTCGCCCATAAATGAGTGCTTCCCACTAATTTATATCGCGAAGAGTTAATTTCCTTCCAAACCAAACATAATAGAATTGCATTATTTCTTGGGGAACATTACTCAATCAAAACTCATATATCGCTATCCATTTTCAAAAATATCTCCGGATCTATAAGGTGTGCACAAATAATTTTCATCTCAGATTTACCTCCAATCTTCCCTCTTACTAATGATAAAGATTCCGACTATGAAGTTAAATTTTATACGATTCTACATCTTTATTCCGTAAGGTGTCGATTCCCGGTCTAAGTCTGCGTAATTCTCTAACGCGTATGTTTAGGCGAACAAAGAATAACCATGATCCAGTTAGGAAAATAAAAATTACCACAACTTTTTATCCTATCCTCATGCTGTTTTCATATATTCTCAGTCCAAACATTTTACATAGTATAGGTGAGTTTTGCATGATACGCTAACCATAGGGAACTCGAAACACTGGCAATTGTGACAAGGCCCCAGTTCCGCTCGGACAGGTTTCATTCCATCCACACTTTCTGCGCCCACGTTGTGTTCAAAGATATGCAGAAGTGGGTGTCGGCCAAGCTGACTGAAACTTCTCCAAGCTGAGCTGGTCCGGTCACAAATCAAACTCATCAATATTGTTGGTGACCATAGGGATTGAGAGGACGCTCGATGGAAAGTTTAAAAAATGTAAATTTATTATTTGAAGTGCATAGTTTTTAACAGACTCTCATAGTAAATTTTCTTCACAGTCTTTCAAAAGTTCTTATAATTCTCGTCTTCAGGGTGTGAGCAGGGTGGGAGACATATCTCCAGGGCCCAACTTTATGGGCATAGGCTGCCCCTGCCTGGGTCTCCTCCCAACTGCCTGGATCATCAACCTGTATGGGTCAAAATGCGCATCGCCCACTGCAGGCAACGAGCAGCTGACATCCACGACGGTTCGCTACCCACTCTGTTCATGTCCGTCCGTGGAATGTGGGGGTTATTTATGGAGAAATGATTATATATTGTCCGAACGAAGTCGGACAAGTTGATTATTATCAATATTACTTTGCTGACTAGGAATAAAACGTGTACGTTCTTGAATGTTCTTATGTAGCTGTAACAAACCATTTAGAATTAGGACAAGTTGACTATCATATTCTAGGCATGAAAACGTTGCAAAATAGAGTGTTCTTTTTAACGTCGGCATTAAAAGTTAGCTGTTAATGACTAGCTGTCATTTGAGAGCTTCCTCGAGTGTTCATGTAGAGTGACGACTGTTTAGGCCATTTTTTGATTGACAGTTTATATAAAGACTATCAACAGTTTTCATTTTCCGTAATATGACAAAATAAGCAGATTTCGCATTCCAACTTTAAATTAGAACTCTGAATTATTTACTGATGATATTCACGATGCCAACCTGAATTGTGCATACTGTTAAAATCTGTGAGACCCATAGAGTGATATGATTGTCTGTGAGCTTAGCTTGCTGACCATCTTCTGTACTTGGCGTTATATAGACCCTCTCTAAACATTACTTAGTCTGAAACAAAGCCACAATTGGAGAGTAACCAGTAAGGAGCAAACTCACACAACCAGCAATGATCTTCTAATTAAAGTTTCTAATCATTTCTTCACGGCAGCTTCCGAGTTTAATCATTATTTATTCATTACCAGTATTTTCTTTCATTTCAGCCAGTTAATTTCAGTCAGTCTACGACCACCAGTTAACAGCACCGATCAGAAATGAAAGACGAAAAAAAAAAGCAAAAAAAAAAAAGCATCAAGATAATATTATGGCTTCACAGTTTATTACGCAATCGCTTTTGTTGAATTGATTTGAACTCCTTTTCAATTTTTGTCAAGTTCCAAAACCAGGGCTGCGAATTCAAATGGTTTTGTTTGTTCTGTGTTGGTGATATTTAGATATTTTTACATTGTTTTCATGTTTCAAAGCCCAGTGTTTCCCTTTGAGATGCTTTAAATTTTTTCGAATTTGAGAGTGACTTCAAGAATCGAAAAATTGAAAAAATCACATACTGATTGGCGAACCTGTCCAAAACTGGAGTTAACTTTATTTTTCTACCGAACGAGAACAGCAAGCACAATCCTCACCAAAATTAGTGGTGTAAACTCATATGTAAAATTCACATTCCACAACCGAGATTTGAGCTCACTATCCACCAGGCGTCTGTCTCACTGACTGAGCTCAAGATGTAGATATTAATGAGCTTTTACCATACAGATACGTAAGGGTTTATTTCATACTGAATAATGAATAAATACATTTGCACAAATAAAAAAATAAAAATTTCTATCAGTTGATATAATAAGATACATAAAAAAAAAATTCAAGCTTTACAATTATTCATCCGATATGAACTGCGACCCCACTGAGTTCAAAAGTGAGTTTTATATGTTAAGGCTAATAAAAAAAAAATTCTTCTGAATCAAATCCTAATATAGAATTTATCATAGTTAAATTAATCATCAGTCAAAAATTTGAGAACATTTGGTATAAATATGTACTTTGTGATTAGTGAAACCAATACAAATTGAGTTTTAAAAACTATATAAATAAATATTATTGCATACATTTATTGATGAATACTTTTGTACTATAACAGAGCCGTTGATAATGGCGGGGTTATTTATTTTAACTATCGTTGAACACGAACGAACACACACACACACACACACACACACACACACACACACACATATATATATATATATATATATATATATATATATATATATATATACGTACATACACTTACTCACTCACTGATGCATGCATTCAAACATACTCACTCACAAAATATTTACAAAGCTTAGTCCAAAACAAGTTTGGGGAACCCAGTGAGAATCGTACACACTTTACAGTAGCAATGGTCTGCAAGAACTAGCTTGCTGACTATTGTTTCCCTCTGTTTCTCTATTCAATGACTGTTAAGAAAAATTGATAAGATGCTGTTTTTTTTTTTAAATCTCATTTTAAAAAAAAAGGGAGATTATTACCCGATAGCGCCTCTTGATTCAACAGAAATTTTTTTTCTGTGTTTCTGATAGAAATAGTCATTATCATTCACTGATTCACTTTTACTAGATTTTTCATCTTGCTTATGTATGGAGCTTAAGGCACCTTTATTGGGTGATTTATTTTTTGGTAATTCTCCTATCCTAGTTTTAAGCTTCTAAGTTTAACTCAACTCAAACTGTTTTAATACGTGATCAAACATGAAGTCTCATGAGTTTCTATAGCATAATCTACGGCTTATTTTCTTATGTCATAATAGGAAGGTGGATTAACCAATGAGAAACGTGAGCGCAAACAAAAGAGAGGGAAAATGTGCATATAAACTTGTTTGGATTTTTTTGTAACCAAATATGTTCAGAGCAATAAAAAACCTTTGTAAATTTTGTTTGGCTTGCGGGTCTCTAACATCTAAAGTTTATCATAAGTGACTCTGACATTAAGCAAGTTTGGCCACCCTCGTCAAATACAATGCAAAAGTATACATTTTGATAACTTTCTATTTATTATATATACCATACAAAATTTGCTGCAACCTGGCACAGGTTTCTGGCCCAATCTTCGGAATCAAAGTGTAGTATCTGCTCCACGGCATCGACCGAGGAGTCGGTACTGACGCTTGTCCGTTGAGTGGGCCGGAGATTGTGTGCAAGGTATCAAAGACCGAGTGCGCCGGTGCAAACGTTGGCCAATGAGGTTATACCGAGGCTGCGTTTGCTAAGCGCAACGGGAGGCCTTAGGATTTGTCCTTAGGCACTCCCATCATTACTCGGCCCAGCTTTCGCAGGTAACTGCGTCGGCTGGAGCCATTTTTTGGCGGTAAGTTACTGTTTCTTCCCACGTTAAGCCCGACCTTGTGTCAGATATTGCTGCGGTGGGACAGTGATTAAATAATACTTGCTGCAACCGTTTTTAGTCGAAATAGAAGTTTCGAGTTGTGTTTGACCCTGCAGCAACCAGGCTTGTATCTTCTTATTCTCAATCAGTGATTTTTCCCCGAGAAATATTCTATATTCCGTGTGGTCAGTATTTTTTTAAAAATGGTTAAACAGGGGCGGATCCAGGGTTTTGAGAAGAGGGCGGTATCCAATTTTTTCCTCTCACTCCAACTGCCTAATTGGACAATGAATTTCATACATTTTTATTTTCAAGGATAAATCATGATGGATGACTTGGGATTTTGGGATATTTTTTATTGATAAAATTTCTTTATCTTGATATGAAGAGACAAATTTAATAAGTGTATCGCCTGACCAAGTGGGAGGGGATAAAGTCTGACCCCCCGGCCCCTCCTTTTGGATTCCTGCCTGCCAAACAGTTCTCACTGAACATTGTCCTTCCATCAATGCCGTTCCAATTAGTCTAAACATGTCTAGAACGCATTACCAGAGTACCCATTCATATTTTAGATCATATCGCACGTCTTGCGAATCAAGTCCGTTTCGTAAGGTGGAAATGAATTCGTAGTGTTTTTAATGACTACTTCAAGATGTCTATCGCTTTACTGATCCCCATTTCTTGTAAATAGTCTGCAACCCCCAAATACTTAACCCAACGGAACGCACAATTAACATTTAGATATTACGAGCGAAGACATTGGTTCGCTTCCCTGAGCTCTAAATACCACGAATTCCTCAACAGCTATTTTTTTCTACCTCTGCCAACGAAGTTGGAAGAGGCTGTGTGTGATAAGTACCCAACGAACCACTTTTTGAAAAATTTACATTTTCTTTACTTATAGAGCTACGATGCTCATTTTTCAAAGCTTGAACACACTATGAACCACAGAGCAGAGAGTTCAAGCTTTGAGATAAAAAAAATAACAAAAAAACAAACCCTGATTATTGCAGTTGTAAAAATAACGAAAATATCAACTTTTAAGAATTGGGCACTTATCACGCGCAGCCACTCACATATATCAAGTTATGTTCGTCTGTTTGTCAATACAATTTCTCCAAAAGGTTTTCAACGAATCCCGATGACATTTTGTGGAAGGACGGGTAAAAAAAAACAAACAAACAAACAAAAAAACAGAAGTAAATGTTATTAGTTATTATACTCTGGAAATCTTTTAAAAAATCAAAATAAAAAGACTATAGTCCTTAGTACCTTTTTTTAAATTTCATTTCGGTATTCATCTTGAATATAATTTTGAAAATATCAATGTCACTACAATAAAAAAAAATATTTGTGTTTGTACATGTGTTCGTACGTGTGTTTCTCGACAACTGGCAATTGTACGAAGGTGAAATTCGCCAAACCTATTAGCCAGCCCACAAATCAAGAATCGATCAAATTTTGGGGCGGATCGAGGAATTTTCTTCGATTAAGAGATATATTTTCATACTTTAAGACAATTTCAAGACTATTGTCCGAAATATGGAAAATTGGAACTTACACAGTTACGACCTTGCATCGTGGTTACATATGAGCTGAGTTTCCAACAATGCCTGAATTACTGCATGTCATTGGAAGAGGCATAATGTATCTTGCCGTTAAAGTTGGTGTTCAGATTTCTGGTCAATCATGGCTTGTTTAAAGATAGTAATTTTTGGTTCGACTCAGGGCATTCCTGGAGGAATTTTATAAGGTGGTGAGAAGCTATTACATACCCAATCTCTCGCACACATAAGCCATCCTGCTTTCATTTGCAATAACCATTTTAGTTAGGTTCCATCTTTCAGCCATAAGTGACCATCGGCTGTATATCCTTCTTTTCAGAACTAATAGGATTTTCTTGTCCTCGGAAGTTGGGAATTCTCTTCTGAAGCCATCCAACCGCGTACCGTGCAACGTGCACAGGGTGAGGATCATGCTTGGGGTCACATGGGGGATCACAAGACAGCGCAGTATATTAGAGAAAAGCTTCAGGGATATCATAGAATCCATTAGAAAATTCAAATAACATGACAATTGGCTGGACATTCTGCAAGAATGTCGGACAACAGCTGGACATCACGACTCACAGCGTGGTTCCCCAAAGATCACATGAGAAGCAGCAACCAGCAGAAAATAGGATATGACGAACTAGACATGTTCAGAAAGTATTGGCCCCGCTTCGCCCATGATAGAGAGATCTAGTGCATTTATGTGCAACGACGGGTGCTTAAAAGGCTGATGATGACTATATTCGATCGCTGGTAAACGATAGTGTCAATCTATTTCATTGATGGACATATATTATAGACTTGAAAGTTTAACTCTCGTGCGCCTTTCAATTCTCTCGGGTCCCCTTTAAGCCTCTGGGCCTGGTACGATGCACCAACTGCATTCCCACCTCTGAGAGGCCCTGGAACTACGAATTCGACTTTCACTCATTTTTCTTCTTGGGCGCTGAATCTGTATTCATCTTCTTCCAGACACTGACGCAAAGCAGATACACGGTCTCATCTCTCAACATCAGCGCTGATTAACTGAGAGAGAGAGAGAGAGAGAGAGAGAGAGAGGGAGAAATACAGAGAGAGAAAAAGAGAGATTGAATACATAAGGAGGCCCGAGAGGTCGTATACAGAGATGATGAAAACGAGAGAGACAAAGAGGGCACAGAGAGAGAGAGAGAGAGAGAGAGAGAGAGAGAGAGAGAGAGAGAGAGAGAGAGAGAGAGAGAGAGAGAGTAGACAGTTAAAAATACAGAGAGAGAAAAAGAGAGATTGAATGCTTAAGGAGATCTGAGAGATCGTATACAGAGAAGATGAAAACAAGAGAGACAAAGAGGGCAGACATATGGAGATACACAGAGAGAGAGAGAGAGAGAGAGAGAGAGAGAGAGAGAGAGAGAGAGGATTGAATGGTAAAGGAGGACTGAAAGTTCGTATCCAGAGACAAATGAAAACAGAGAGAGTGAGAGAGAGAGAGAGAGAGAGAGAGAGAGAGAGAGAGAGAGAGAGAGAGAGAGAGTTAGAGAGTTATTGTTAACTGTAATCTTTCCATGAAACCTTATCGCTTAGGCAACAACCTCTCCATTCACTTGCTTTCAGGCCATAGGCAGCCATATGTTGCCTGGTAACGAAGAGAGATGCCACGAATGGGGATTTGTCGGGTAGATAATGAAATTTGAAAACGCCCAGATGCGGGTAAATTCTGCGCATATGTTGACAGTAGAGGCAACCGGTCCGGCGAATTAACTCAAGATTTATAAGTTTTCACAATTTATGCCAGGGGTCACCCAAGAATGATAAGGATTTAGATATTAGCAGAAGGGCGATGGAGATGGGTTGGGTGGTTGTCGAAGTAGAAATACAGGTTATGGAAGGATGGAAGGAGTAAAAACTGACGAATATTAGAATCTGATAACACCGTCGAATGCGATTTTGACTATTATTCCTTTCAAACTTAGCATTTGTGGCCAGGAAAGTGATATTTGTACTCTATCACAAATATTCTCGTTGTTCATTCGGGATAATTAATAGATTTTAAATTATCCCTGTCCTGGTCACAAAAGCAAAGTTTGAAGGGAATTTACATTTTTTTTCAGATAGAATCAATCAGGGAGCAACACATTATTATCTACGAATAAAAATGAACGTTACACAAAATAAACAATGACTGAAGCAGTAACATTACAATAGCATTGCGAGAGTTACCTTGCTCTCCTGAAGTTGCTGCGGTATCGACTCGGGAACCCTTGGACGAAGAGAAAATGTGCACGAAGAAAAAAAACAACAAAAAAAAAAAACTACAAAAAAAAACAAATGAAAGACCACAAACAAGACTCGGCGGGAAAGTCTTCAAAAATAAATAAAGAAGTTCATCATCTGAGGACCGAAAGAAAATTACTGTTTGATTTATTTCTATAAAAGGTGGCGACAACATATTGGAACGAGACTTGAGTTATACGCTGCGAAATGCATTACTCGAGTCGAGGAGAGAACTCAAAACTAACTCAGGCTGAATTCCCTTCCTAACTACCACTTGTCTTTCTTCCTCTTCTCTTTCAATTATCATTCATACTCGCAAGGAAAGGAAAACATACGTGATGAGTGCTGTTGTGGATAATAACGTTGGTTCAGCATAACTACTAACCTGCCCGATGATTGTGAGTTCGATACCTGAGCCCGGGTAGTACAAAAAAAAAAAAAAAAGTCGGAAATTCTGTTTTTAGTAGGAGAGGTATAGACCATACGACACAAGAACCAATTAACGATGATGACTTGATTGATACCGAGATATCCTCAGGCATGAACAATCTACTCTTGTGGATAAAAAATTCCAAGAATGTTGCCAACTACGACAGACACCCAAAGAAGGTTGGCGGGTACAACGGCCAAAATGCTGAGACTAAAACAAGCAAGATGAGAAATCTAGTAAAAGTGAATCAGTGAATGATAATGACTATTTCTATCAGAAACACAGAAAAAAAAACTCTGTTGAATCAAGAGGCGCTATCGGGTAATAATCTTTCTTTTTTTTAAAATGACATTTTTAAAAAAAATCAGTATCTTATCTATTTTTCTTAACAGTCATTGAATAGAGAAACAGAGGGAAACAATAGTTAGCAAGCTAGTTCTTGAATACCATTGCTACTGTAAAGTGTGTACGATTCTCACTGGGTTCCCCAAACTTGTTTTGGACTAAGCTTTGTAAATATTTTGTGAGTGAGTATGTTTGAATGCGTGCATCAGTGAGTGAGTAAGTGTATGTACGTATATATATATATATATATATATATATATATATATATATATATATATATATATATATGTGTGTGTGTGTGTGTGTGTGTGTGTGCGTGTGTTCAACGATAGTTAAAATAATGAATGATAGATGTAGAGTCATGAAATTACAGTAAACTTTGGATCAACAAAGAAAGTAATTTTCAAAAAGTTCCATTCAAAGCCAAAATTCTTTGCCCTCAAACGAAATTACAATCGTCATGATTCTAATGGTAATTGAAGCAGAGCTTCAGGCAAATTTCGAGACAATGTTGACGAAAGTTTTGACCATAGATTTCGCAATGGCATCATCAAGGATAATCGATGAAAAACTCAAGTATATAGAAAGAAAATATAGCATACATCCGCTTGAGCCTGAATAGAAACAAATCCATCGTTAAGCTGAAATCGTAAAAAGACTCCTGAGTATACCCTAAAATATAATCATTTTTTCTTTTATCAATGGCCCACCTTTCCACATATTGAATTGTATTGAGAAGTTTTGGACATATTGTGTGGACGAGTATGATTGAGTAAATGAATGTAAGAAAAAAAAAAAGAAAGAGAAATTCAATCGAAGAGAAAGTTCCTGGATCCAACCCAAAATCCAACCTATTCTTCCTCACCTCATGGCATAGCCCATACACCATGTGTAAATATAGCTACAATACAGGGGATGTAGATTCCTGTATTTATTCACTTTTTTGGTTGCCCATTGCCTGCCCTTCCACAAAATGTCATTGAAATTCATTGAGACCCTCTGGAAATATTGTGGGGACAGATAAACGCACACAGCGCATTGAGGAAAATGCATTTTTTAAAAAGGTTTCTATTCCCTCTGATTAAGGCTATAAACCTAAGAGAAATGACGAAAATTTTTTGCCCAACCTGAAGCAGTCGGATGAATAACTCATTATGTCTGGTTGTTCTCTGATCAGAAAAGCCTCTAATTTTTTTCCAATTTGTTGTTTATAATTTGACTTTTTAAAATATGTTTTCTATGTTCAGGGTGGGGGGTAATGTGTTGTGGGCAGCTTTTATAACCATTCGATCTCTCCTCAAGGTTGATTCAAGATTTCGAGCATTTTGAGGGTTGGGGTCAAACTTAAAAAAAAGAAGAAATTTACTCTATTATGATTATTTGAGATTTTGATTATTTAGTTTATAAAAATTCTTTGTTAAGACAATTTTTTCAAGCAAGGGAGGAGGTTTGGGGCCCCCACGAGCCTCCCTTCCCTGGATCCGCTCCTGCATTCAATTTACCTTTCGTCTTTTGCCGTCCTGTCATCAAGGTTTGCAAATCCTTGCAGCTTATCGTTTATTTTCGCAAAAGCTGGAAACGTATCTTCGATTTGAATTCCCCAAGGAGGGAACTGATTGGATGAGAAAGAAGTTCGCTTAACTTGAGGCAGCCAATGGGATTGACGTCTTTAATGTTACAAAATCACTAAGCTATCGATGACGGAGTCGGACTTGTCTTATTCTATTGCACCAAGAAATCAAAGTTGGAAAACCTTCTCGTGTATTAATTTGGTGACGGTTAAATCGCATTGAATACACTGGTCTAATTAGTCTGATTAGTACTTGGATGGGTAACCGAGTGCCTTAACCAGCTGGGGAGGCATTCTTGCAAACGTATTGAACTATCATTTCTTTTCGAGGCCTTCATCATCGTGGAGAGGAAAGAAGTGGAAATCGGGTAGAACACTTCCTCCATACTAAGCGCACATGCATAGCAGCTGAAAGCTAATAACCAATGATAACAGTATTAACTAACCTCTGCCTAGGAAGTTTGAAGGGGTATATGTATTCATTCAAATCTGTCTATTTATCAACACTATATCTCCAAAAGTTCTCAATGAATTTCAATTAAAATTTCACGAAGGATGGAACACAAGGTTTGGGAGACGTGGTTAAATTTTGGCGCATATCAAGGATTCATTCTCGAGTGAGACATCTTTCCATTTCTCCTCCATATATCTATGTGTTTACACTCATGCTTGTCCACAAAATATCCCCTAAAGGTCTCAATTAATTCACCAAACATTTTGTGAACTATGGTGAAGGGAAGAATTAAATTTTCAGGATCGGATCTTGAAATTTTTCAATCTTTCGAATTGTGCGATATTCTTTATATGCTAAGATGATGTTAACTATAGTCCAATATATATATATATATATATATATATATATATATATATATATATATATATATATATATATATATATATATATATATATAGTACATGTGGTACAAATCAGGCAAGCAACATAACATAATATAATAATATATAATAATCATTCGCCTGATGAGGTCCTGAGAGGGCAGAAACATGGGCTAGTTTGTGTAGCGAATCCTCATTCTACTATATATATATATATATATATATATATATATATATATATATATATATATATATATATATATCTGCGATTTTTTCAACTATGTTCAACGAGTAGATCATACGACAAGACTAGCTGCTGCAGGGTCAAACTTCTTCTCTAACTTGTATTCCGACTGAAGATGATTACTGCAATTTTTGTACTGTATATATGATAAATAATACTTGGTCAGGGTTATCAAATCATGGAGGGGAATGTTAATTCTTACTTCCCATTTCGGTAGAGATTATTTTGTTGTTACTACAGAAAAACAAAGTCAGCTCTAGGTTTGGACTAGTGTTTAGCAAAAAGATAAAAAAATGGATCAAGATGCACGTCGTGTGGTAATGATCAGCAAGCTAATCTTGATGGCCATTGTTTCATTGAAATTAAAATATATCCATGAATTTTTTTTCACGGGGATTAGTAGCATTCTTATTCGAACTGTAATGATAGTCAAAGGTCACTTATGTAACGAATGGTGTTTGACTCCAGACCAGAAGGACTTAGTATATTAAACGTACAATTCGTTATGCAGAAATATTGTGGAGATCTTTGTGCTCATTAAAGGTTCATATGCAGATTTTTCAGTACTGATTCTCTCAGGAATAATTGCTGCCCTTATCAAATATAAAATCGAGCACATGTAGGAAGAATAAAAGAAAGACGGATATATTTAAGCAAAAATATATTTAATAACAAATAAGGTAGTAGTTAATGTATTAAAGTATATAATAAGCCAGATTGTGGAAATGGCGTAAGTAGTAAAATTTCAAGTTTCTTTTTACGATAGATGAATTAATACGTATATTTGATATGTTCATTTAATTAAAACTAGGGTATAAACTATTATTCATAATGAACAGTGTGGGAAATCAACTTTTTTTTAAGCAAAAAATACGTAAATACATAAAAAACATGAATAAATACGTAGTTTTAATTTGATCTAAAATTTATCTAATCAAAACAAGGATATAAGATGATTATTTTTTGCGATCGAAAGTTCATGTAATCGAAGTGAAATCAAGCCGTTTTTACGAAAAATAAAACAAAATCCGCCAATTAGGCAGTATCGTCAATTGGTCAGAATGTAAACATGTGAAGTACAGGCAAATGAGATTCAATTGTGAAACAGCATATTTCAAAGCTAATAGCAGATGAGAGTAAGCAGACAGAAGATAGAAAAAAATAGGAACGCCCACATTGACATTAAGAAGACTTTCAAAGTAGGTTTACATGAAGCAGTTGAACTGACTAAATATCATTATGCAAGAAAGCATTTAAGCATCAAGTACGGTGGTTATGTAGCATATCCAATAAAAATGACAAGAATTCGTGATACAAACGCCTTAGGAACATTAGATTAGTAAACTATTGAGCCAGAAGAAAGAGTTGTCGTAAAAGTATTTTACCTTCTGTCATGTAGAGAGGTTTCACTCTACGATGAATGAATAAGAAATCATTGTCTGATTTTTCGTTTCAAAAACTGCGGTACAGACGTAGTTGTAAACATTTTTTTTTTGCACTGAAAATTTTTGTCTAAGGTTCTAAATTTTGTATTTTTTTCTGATTTATTTTCACTAGTATTTGTTGTCAAACTCTGAAACTGGAATTGACTTCATTTTTCTACCCTAACAAATAGAATGAGAACAACAAGAACAATCCTCTTCAAAATTAGGGATGTAAACCGATTTGTAAAACTTACACACACATCCTGTGATTTGTACTCACGACCAACTGATCGCCCAGAGGCTGTCTTACTGACTCAGCTAAACTGACAAATCTTACGAATCTGTGAAATTAATACAACCGACACGCAAGGGCTTGTTTCTTTGTGATAAATACATTTATAATAAATACTCATTTTTATGATTTTCTTGAGATTATTTGACACTTAAAAAAAGTTATTAGGATGTTTGAATTATTAAAAAGCAATTACCAAATAACATAGCTTTAGGTTCCTTAGTACTTGGCCATACATGAACAATCCCATCACTTCCGACCGACAAGATGGTAAATTATTCCTGTATTTCAAAATTCTTTGGGCGAAAAAAATCAATTTTCCTCTCTGACTTATCAGATATCTTGAAATGTATTATGCAGTTATTAGCCATTCGGGATACCAAAATTAACATCCCAGCTATGTTTGGTTTGATTAAACGCTCGGGTCTCAAGCATTTTCCCTTGGTACGGACCTTTATAATACGTAGCATTAAAACTTTTCTACTCAGCATATTTGTTTCTTGTGTGCAACCGTACAGAAGACCAGTGAAGAAGAGTTATGATTCATAACGGAACTCTCTAAAATGTTTTACCGAAGTTAAATTGCATCACTACGTATCCGTCAAATGATAGTCTAGACGTTTTCGTCGCGATGGTAACGCGATTGTATCCTAATGCGGCTTTCTTAGAAACGTGATTTGAGGACAGATGTCTTCCTATTTTCAACTGTCACAAACTCCTTCAATATTAAGTAGGGGCAAACGTTGGAGGCGGGTTTTTGGTTGCTAAGTCATATGACCAAGATAGGAATAAAATGTCTGGATATTTTGAAATTCTTGCAATTTATTGCCCCCGCCCGCCCTCGTTTCAATACAGCATGAGAGGTTCATTATCTCTGTCTCTCTCTCTCTGTCTCTATTTACCTAGCTGGCCATCTCATTGTTAATTTAAACACTAGCATATATCCGTCAAAAATAACGGGGTGATCTTTAAGTATAGGTTGTCACCAAGGAGCATAAAGCTAATTCATTTATTCAGGTAATTGATGATTCAAATGTGTGAATTTATTTTTTTCTCAACGTTTTAACTATTAACGTCTCAAGACAGAATGCTACGTAAAAGAAGATGAGTGTAAGTATTATTCAGAAGTTTTTTTTGGGGGGGAAAATAGATGAAAGATAAAAGATATCGTATTCTTTTTTTTTTTGTAAAATACTCTTAAAAGGATGCAAGGATTATTTATGTAAATAGATGAATTATATAAATATATCTTTTAGTGTAAATGTATTCATTTAAAACAAAATAAAGCTTTTATATTCTTCTGATTAAAAAGAAAAAGAATTTAAAAAATTGAAACTGAGGAAAATCAGTTAATCTATGTGAAGATGTTCATAGAAACTGTCTGATTATTAGTTTCAGTGATTGGGGAGTAAAACCTGAGTTGAGAGATAAGGAGGGGGTCATTAGGTCTAAAGGCAGACGTCCCTTTATTTTAGCTACCCCTCTTCCCAAAACTGACAGTCAAATAATCAGTTTTCAAAATTCAGTGATTATTTTTGAAAACCTTGCGAATGTATGGCCTGTCTATACCTCATCTCTTGTCATGGCAACAAATGACGTGGTAGTTCAGATATGGATCAGCTCTAAGGAGCCTAAAACAATTTCATGGGGTAATTCATCTTTTAATTATTCAAGTATCCTAATTTCAAGTTTTAAAAAAGTCTCAATTGGTCTCAACTCAAACTGTTTCAAACTGTGATCAGGTAAAGTCTTCAGAGTTTCTATGACGTAATCTTCATTGTTAGGTCATAATAGGAAGATGAATCAACCAATGAGATTCGTGAGCGCCGACAAACAGAGAAGAAATTAGCATCTATGCTTATTACATATTTAGATTAGATATTCGTGTATATACAGCGATACCTTGATAGAGCAGTTTTAATCAGTGTGGGTTTTGATATAGTACGATTAAGGTATTGCTATACGAATTAATGTAACTAAGAATGTGCTGACCCCCCCCCCCCCAACACATATATTAAATCAAAACTTTGAACAGTGCTGTTGTTAACAGTACTGATACTTTTGGAATGGATTAACCCCACTAATCAAGGTATACCTGTATATTTACGAAGATCTCTCTCTCTCTCTCTCTCTCTCTCTCTCTCTCTCTCTCTCTCTCTCTCTCTCTCTCTCTCTCTCTCTCTACTTTAATGATGAACAGTGTGATTTGCTGGACGAAACATTAGCCTCTTCCACAGGTTGGGAGGATAAAACTTTGCTGAAACAAATACTTACTGTCCTCCGCTTTAAATTATACACTATTTCCGGCAAATGTATTCAGTTTTTTTTCTAAAATAAGAAAAAAAAACAAACAAAACAAAAACGTCTCAATCTAAATATCTCCGAATTATTTTTCATTTGAATTAGCGAATAGATTAATGGAGGAACATTTTATTGTTTTCCGATTGATCTAGCCCCGCCCAAAGGCCCAGATTAGGACAGCCGTTGTATAGCAATAATCAGCAAGCTGATCTTCTTGTCCGTGCTCAGTGAGTTCGATCCTTATTGAATCTCAATGTAAATGGTCTGATACCTATTCATACTAAGTTACCACACTTATTCAACGAAAAAAGGTGATTTTCTTGGGTTGCAGTTCGTTAAAGTCGATTCTCTCACTCAGGGGTAAAAATTTTGCCGATGAGAGTTCTTCCTTCCCACCATCTGGAACTTCTTTTGCAGGGATTTTTTCTTAGAAAATAGTTTTATTGAAGTTCAAATATATCTGTAATTTTTTCACAGGTATTAACTAAAAGTGTCTTTTTTTCCCTTGCTTCTGAAATGGAGATATCAGTTCTGACACAGGTCTTTGTGGATAAATACACCACGAAATGAATGCTCAACAGATGTGGCATCAAACTTGGCTAATGAGGTGAAAGTGTGATTTCAGACTGACTTAAAAGCCCTTCGCTTTCATCTAATTTGGCGACTAGATAACTGTGTCGAGAACCAGACACAAAATTATATTCTTTGAAAATCGAGCCGCCTGGAACTGTTTGTCTTTCCGTCATATATATATATATATATATATATATATATATATATATATATATATATATGTATATATATGTGTGTGTGTGTGTGTGTGTGTGTGTACAATACAAATCAGGAATACAATACAATATTATGTCTTACATAATATCCGACGTATAATGGGTTCATTTCATTAGGTGCTCCATACATTCAACATTAAGCATTAAATTGAGTTAGAGCAGAGCTCCAAATTTGATGGAGGAAAGGTTCTGTTACACAAATTCGTTCATGTTTCTGCCCTGTTTGGGCGAATGATTCAATTTATTTTAGATCCCTGTGGAGGGGAGACGCTTGGGTATATTCTAGTTTTGTCAAATACACATCGTTGGAGATGAACAAAATGATTTACAGAAAACAGCAGCAATATCAGTTTTCTTCTGAATTTTTAAAGATTCAACACTGTTTGTTTTCACTCTTTATATTTTGATTTTTTTAGTGTACTTGAATAAGATAAAATGGTAATTAATTAGAGAAGAGCGCAAAAATATTTCCGTGAAATTTTCTAAGGCACATTTTTATTGCTTTGCGTTGTATCATAAATTTACGGAGTTTATATACTTAGGATTCTATAGACTTTGACTTTTAACCAAGGTTCTTTCAAATGTTTCCAATCGGTCCCAGCAACTTCTAAGGCCGACCCTGTGACCCTGTATGTATATAAGCATATATGTACGTGTCACGTATACTGGCCACACTAATGGAGAAAAAGAACTGAAAATTAAATAATTTATCCAATATTATGTTTAGAAAATACGGTATTTTTTTCCTTCTGAAAAATCCTCAGAACTTTCCAGGAGTTGGGGTCAATTAATAGAATGTACGTTTGCGCTAAATTGGTCCAATAGTTAGTGTTCAACATATTTACCGACTCACCAGTTCCTTCATCAGACTGCTTAAAGACTGAACCTTTTCAACTGGAAAAAAATAGTGAGACTAGGTGATACCAGCTCAACCAAACTCGTCACAACCTGCCTTGAGATTATCTTCCAAAACCTACTCTGGGAACATAAAGAAGTCAGAATAGACGTAGCCTCAGATTTGCTGATGACATCATCCTTTTTGCAAAGAACCTTCATGATCTTCAAATAATGATAGAAAAAATGAATGAAGAAATCAAGAAAGTTAGCCTCCACATATGTTTCAGTAAAACGAATGTGATGAACAACAAAGATGTTGAGGTTAAGAACACAACAATTGAAATCAGAAACGCACATCTGAAGGAAGTAGACCGCTACATTTACCTAGACAAAGAATCTCAATGAAATCCTCAAAAGGACAAATCAAGCGAAGAATCATACTAGGTCGACAAAGCTTTCGGTAGAGCAAGCTCGACTTTCAAGAACAAGAAAAACCCCACTAGTCCGAAAAAGAAGGGTCTACAACCAATGCATCCTTCAGATAGTCACCTATGGAGCTGAAACGTGGAACCTTATCAAAAGATTGACAAAACTGAGAAGTATGTAACGTGCACATGAGAGAATCATGTTCAAACTCACATGGAGAGATCATAAGACATCACAGTATATTAGAGACGTCTGTGACGTCATAAAAGCAATTAGAAGACTCAAATGGCAATGGGCTGGACATGTTGCAAGAATATCAGACAACCGCTGTACATAACGACTCGCTACATGGGTTCCCAGAAATCCAAAGCGAAATTGTGCCCGACAGAAAGTAAGATTGCATGACGGGCCGGAAAAATTCAGAAAGTGCTAGCTCTGCAATAACCATGATAGAGAGATCATGGGGAAGGTCTATGTTCAAAGACGAACGCTAAAATGGTGCTGATCTGCTGATGATGAGTTTTTGTCTAATATCGTTCACATTGTTTTTTTGTTTTTTTTAATTCGGGCATCTTGCTGCCCAACAAAAGCGACGGAAGTAACTCGTTAATTGATCCCCTATTCAATCATTTTAGATGCATCCTAGCTTTTTAGTCGTTTTTGTTGTTGCTTGGTCTGCTTTCCCTTTCAGCAGACAATAATTTTCTGATCATTAGCAAATTCTATGTAATATTACATACCTTATTCGTCTATCAAAATTTGACATACGCACTCAATGGACCTATGGCAAGGTTTCAAAGTAAAATGTGTACGACACCACAAGGCCAACAACTGGTGTTTGAATTATCATTATTTTCCGCATTTTTCTCGGTAGCGATGTCAAAAATTATCTTAGACCAAAATGTATTTCACTGTATTTGATGACAAGAAAAAAGGGGAAATAGATTGAAATTTTAAACCAAAGTGTAATCCACTGTATTTGCTGACCAGAAAAAAAAAGAAAAATAGATTGGATCTCAAGACCAAATTTATTTGACTTTATTTGCTGACAAGATAAAAAAGGAAAATTTGAGTTGAAATTTTAGACCAAAATGTATTTGACTGTATTTGCTGTCCAGATAAAAAAGTGAATGAATTGAAATTTTAGACCAAAATGTATTTGACTGTATTTGCTGTCCAGATAAAAAAGTGAATGAATTGAAATTTTAGACCAAAATGTATTTGACTGTATTTGCTGTCCAGATAAAAAAAGTGAATGAATTGAAATTTTAGACCAAAATGTATTTGACTGTATTTGCTGTCCAGATAAAAAAAGTGAATGAATTGAAATTTTAGACCAAAATGTATTTGACTGTATTTGCTGTCCACATAAAAAAAGTGAACGAATTGAAATTTTAGACCAAAATGTATTTGACTGTATTTGCTGACAAGATAAAAAAAGGAAAATAGATTGAAACTTTAGACTAAAATGTATTTCAATGTACTGGCTGACTAGAAAAAGAAAAGAAAAAGATTGAAACTTTAGACCAAAATGTATTCAACTGTATTCGTAGACAAGAAGATGGCTTGAAACTTTAATGATTTGCTTCGCTTTCCAAATGCCTTGGCGTCGAAACTGCGTAAATCATCTCGACTCTTTATTTATGGGGAACAACTTGTTATTTCATTGAATCTTTAAATAATTCAGCAATTCTTCCATTTTTTTTATTACTTTTTATCATTTTCCCCCGTTTTATTGAGAAAGTCAAGCATTAGGAATGTGCAGAACTGATAACAATACAGAATGTTTAGAGGCTTTCGTTGAAAATATAAATCCGTTAAGTTTCTTATTGTTAGAGAATGTTTCCATCTTGTTTTACTGTTTTTCTTTTTTGTTTTTCATTTTCCATCGGAAGTTTCGATCTTACACGGAATTTATAGAAAGACGAAATTAATTCACCAAATTTACTTTTGGCGTTCATTTTTCAAAATCTTTATTTCTTTAAAATATAAATCCTCTTAGGTTTTCCTGAATTTATCTTTTCCTATCCGACGCAAACGTCTATAATTCTCTTGAGAGCAACTCTTTAGAACGACAGCATCGTCTACGAGGTTGGTAAACGCTTTCAACACTAATCCAAAAGAGATCTACGGGACACATATATCCCAGAAGACATAGAAACCTCGGGTTATATGCAGAGATATGCAAGTTGTTAAAAGACATCGACAGTTTTGCTGAAACTTCATTGTCACTTAGAGTGTAAAATGATCTTTAGTCATCTTGAGAGTAAAAATTAATCTTGATATGAAATTTATAAGTTCTGATATTGCAGTTTGAAATATTTCATATCAAGCTTGGTGTTTGAGGTTCAGCGTATCTTGACGTGTCCCCGGCTTCTTAGATATTTTCCCCAAGTTATCATCTGATATTACCTAGGCGTATTCAATAGGATTCATGTCAGAGGACTGACTTGGCCAAGGAAACACTGGTATAAGAATTAAACAGATCCTAATACGTCTGAAAAAAAAGGCAAGGGCTTATAGCTCAAATCGATTCTCCACTCGTAAGATTCTATGTTCTTGGTCTAATTTGAATCCTTTCTGTCACTTCTGAAGCTTTTAAACATGGATCGTTCTCAACATGTATCTACTTTATGCATATCTCTACATGTATCCAAATAGTCTCCGAACGGTTGAAGAGTTATTAACAGTTCTGGTTTCAGCTTTTTGAGAATCAACCTTTGGTCAGATCGCTGCCAAAAACAGGTATACCTTGACAAGTGCAGTTGAATCGTTCCCAATTTTCAGTACTTTTTAAAACTCAAAGATCTTCTTATGATGTAGTATGTGTCCTTTTCCGGCTTACATTTAGTTACAATAATTTTTTTTACAGCAATACTTTAATCTTACTCCATAAAGATCGAGCATTAATCGGAATCGCACTATTCAAGATATTCCTATACGTTTTTAAGCGTTGTACCTCGCTTGTCGGGGATTGTTTCGTAAACAATTGATGAAAGTAGAAAATCTTCACTGCACGTTTAAAATGGTTTTATCAGGAAAGTTTTGTTATGATAAAATAGTAAAGCTTCTACGCACTTTGTGAATTTTCCTCCTTCCTCTCTGTCAAGTTGATAAATTTAATAAAGCAACGTCTGGGGTCGGGGATTTTGAGGTTTCAGGGATGGAGGAATGGAATAACAGAGTTGAACTGTTAGAATACTGATCTTTCTACTATCAACGATTCTGGGATGCATTCATGTAATCATAGCCTTATGGAATATGGTGAAAAAACTGCAAGGTCAAAAAAACGTCGAGAATCACTGCCTCAGTGTATATATCCCAGTTGTCATATTGTTTTATTATCTACTCTTTTTGATTGTCCGTCACAAATCTCCACAATTTTCTGGAGCAAAAACTCTTTTCAACGACAACATTGTCTATCAGGTTGGTTGATCCTTTCAGCACTAACCTAGAAGAGATCTGTGGGACGTATTTATCCCAGCTGCCAAGGAAATCCTCTTGGGTTTTTCTCAATTTTTCTTTTCATTTTGCTTGTCGGGCACAAATGTCAACAATTCTCTTACGAGCAACTGCATTGTCTGTCAGGTTGGTTAACCTTTTCAACACTAACCTAGAAGAGACCTACGGGACTTATATGTACGAGCTGTCATAGAAACCTCAGGATGTACAAGCATATCCCAAGAGTTTCCAAAGGGTAAAAAAGGGAAGTGCTATTTTTATATTCACTCATCATCAACAACAGCACTACTAATATATGTGCGGTTGCTTAGAGTAGGGATTGAGACCTGAGGAGACTTACTCGTTCGGTCTCCAAGGATGACAACCAGGCATTTGGTGAGAAATTGCAAACTACAGCACTGCTGCATCCTGCAAAAATGCTCAGAGGAGAACTGAGGACTTGTGGAGATTTGATGTCACTCACTCTCCAGTGATGAACACCAGAAACCTGGCGTGGATTTGCAGACAGAAGACGAAGACGAAGACGAAGAAGAAGAAGAAGTAGAAGTAGAAGAAGAAGAAGAAGAAGAAGAAGAAGAAGAAGAAGAAGAAGAAGAAGAAGAAGAAGAAGAAAACATTTTTCTTTTATGTGTGAAATAATGAATTTTTTTACAATCATTTTTAATTTAATTACATTTATAACCTTTGTATAAAGACAAAACTTTTGGGGTGGGGTTAGTAAATATCCAAGTCGGGTGAGGGGTGTTTACCAGAAGGTTATGAAACATTTGAAAAAAAAATGTAAGTATTGTCCTTAGGCTGCCTATGGATTCAGTCGTTTCTACTTGGGCTTCACTTATGTCATTACTATTTACACGGCCCGTTTGCAATATGCATAATAGACTGGCAGCACTCATTTTTATACGCAATTTTCTCCACAGGTGAGGAACCCGGCACGTTCTCCGTGCCTGTAACCACTCGGCCACCCTGCACCTCTATGATGATTGGCAAGTTCTTAAAACTGATATTATCAGATATTATCATAGTGATCCTTTCTCAACGTGTCCAAGAAAAATGGTGAATAGAACAGTGTTGCTGTTTCAATAATTTTCTGTGCCAAATCGACCTCGAAGATGCTTCAAAAAACACCAAAATATACTAAAGAGACACTTGGCCATTTCATGACCATTTTCAATTGCTAAAAATGGCTACATTTATCTAAGATGGCTAAGAAATTCCTGAAAATGAACAAAAATGGCTGAAAAATGGCTCTAAAAAAGTTGCTATAAAAAGTGCTAGATGTTGAATTCTCGTGATGTATAATTAAGAAAAGCGCTAATTTTAGCGCAGAACACGCTAAATTGGCAACAAAGCGATAAAACAAATTCCACTATTTGTATCGTTTCTCTCGATTGGCCTTTCAGTTGCTACTGTTGCTATTGAACGGTGTCGTATTTCCATATAGACAGAACGAGCTGCTGCCTAGGGCCACAATATCTAGGGAGGTGGGTATCAGCCTCCTCCTAAAACAAAGAAGAAAAAACGAGACTAGCTGCCGCAGAGTTAAACCCCACCCAAACTTCTATCCATTTTCACCACCATAAAAATCACATTTTCTTTTCATTTGTGATGTACGGATAATGGAAAATAACACCAGTCACATAATTATTCTTTAAAAATGATTTTCAAACATTCTTTCAAACCCCCTAATAATTTTCACGTGACCCCTAGATGGGTCCTGACCCCCTTCTTTTAGAAGCCTTGTCCTAGCCCAGGGCTTCAGTTGTATTAGTCCGGCACTGCTATTCAAATAACATTTCTATGGCGAGAGGAGAGTATAAATATTGATCGTTTACTTCGCCGCTACAAACATACAGACAGAAGTTCAGGGTTGTGTGTTCAGGGGGCGGGGTTCAGTATACATCTAATTTAGCGGAGTGGGAATATATCATATTGATGCTAAGTTTTTGAAATTTGGTACGATGTCAGATATGACCATAACATTTTTAAAAATCACATCAAGCAAGTGTGTATCAATCTGTCGGGGGCTTTGAGAAGCAATTCAATATGCCTTCCAACGGAAAGCGTTGATCTCATGCCTCCCAGATTATTGTGTAATAAAACTAGCTATATGTTTAATTATGAGAAATCCATTCCCGGTGTTATTTTTACTCTTCAGGTTCATTTCAAGATATTCTTGATGAAATTACCAGTGCTAGAGATTCGAAATTGATTTAATCACTGTACAACTGCATATTCAGGGTTGAGCACTCTTTAAGTGAGGTAACTCATCCATTGTAAGCAATGCCACTCCATAGGAATAGAGCACTCTGGTGGACGAGGAGTTTCTGCGTAAATGAATATATCGCTTAAATTCAACCTTCCTGACCAGCCAGTTCCGTAGTCCAGAGGTAGGATACTCTTGGGCTACCGGCAGGGGCGACATTGACCCTTTTCGTGGGTGGCCATTTTGGATTCTGCGTACGGGCCACCCCAGGTAAACACCAACTTGCTTATAGTGATTTTTGAAGATGTTGAAGTCATATCTATCATCATAACAAACAGTAAAAAAACTAACCACCAAGTACAAGATTCTTACGAGATCTCTTTCTGCTGAGAGGTTTCGGCGGACGTTAATCAAGAAGGGTTGGGAACACTGGTTTAGCATTCTATAAGAGTTGGTAATACATTAGCACGGTTTGCCATTGGGTATTTTCCAAGACTAAAATTGAGCAAATTTGTACTTAACAAAGCTATCTGGTCTTGAAAATGAAGATTTGGTCCAGTAGGAAAATTTACAAACGTTTACTATTCCTTACATACTGATATGAGACGGCATAAATATGCATGAACAATATATGAAAATACGTATTTTCATCCATTTGTAAGCCTAGTCTGATAATGAATCTGAAATTATTCCACTATCATAGTTCTATAATTACTAAATTAGGTTCCACTGTCATACAAAGGTAGTCTTACGTAGCAGAAGATATTGGGCAACCCTGTACGTAAGTTGTGTAAAAATGACATAGCATCGGAAAAAAAATTATCTCACTGACCCTTTCTGCAAACATTCAAGGAAAATGGCCGATAAAACAGACTCCGCCTTTTTAGTGTTATTTCTCTCTGGGGCTCGCATTTGCTGCTGTTGTTATTCAAATAACATTTATGTGAGGAAACTCAACAGTATTGGATTTATATATGGACTGAACGAGCTGCAACCCAGGGCCTCGTTATCTGAGGGAGGGGTAAGCCAGAAAACAGAGTTTACTTCTTGTGAAAGGACGAGCGAATAGCAACGAGCCAGTTTCATGAAAACCACCAGGAGTTCATTTTTGCCAACAGATAATAAAAATGCTAAAAACGCTATATTCCTGCGAAGCCCCCGTAATCTTCACATACAGTTTTAGACGGGCATTCATAAAAAAAAAAAGGTTGAGAAACACTGCTCTAGCATTTTGTATGAGTTGGTAATAAATAAGCAGGGTTTATCATTTGGTATTTTCGAGACCAAAATTGGGCAAATTTGGTACGGAAAAAAGCTAACAATGATTTAGTATCGAAGGGAAGACATGAATATGCATGAACAATGTATAAAGATATGTATTTTAATCCATTTTTCTTGTAAGCCTTGTCTGATTGCAGATTTTAAGTTATTTGATTATTTTGGTGCTAAAGCTACTTAATTTGGTCTCAATATCATACAAATGTGGTCTTGTGCAACAAAAGACCAAGGGCAGCTTTGTACAAAAGTTGTGTGAAAATGACGTTGAGCCGGGAAGATAATATCTCTGTGACCCTTTTTAAACGCATTCAAGGGAAATGGCCGATAAAACAAACTCCGCCATTTTTGTGTTGTTTCTCTTTGGGTCTCGCCTTGGCTGTTGTTGCTATTCAAATAACAGTTCTGTGACGAGAAGGGAGTAAAAATATCGATCGTTTATTCGCCGCTACTGACTTTCCTCTCCCTTCATTTATTTTTTAAACTCTTCATTGCTATCCGCCTTCTACGCTATTTTTGCCTGGGCGCCTTGTGTCCCCAGCAATAAGTGAAAACATTGCCATGGCAACGACCAGCGCAAGGAAATCAGTTACCATGACACGTCTCCCCCCCTCCTAAAAATATTTATCATCATCCGACCATGCTGTGTTTAGCATTATTGGATTCGATGATCGCTTTTTTTCTCTTTCATTTACGTTTCTTTTTCTTTTCTCTTTTTCCTATCGTTTTTTGTTTGTTTTTTTTCTTCTGTTTTTTTTCTTTTCTTTCCCATTCTCTCTCTTTTCCTTTTTTTTCGCTTCTAGACTTTTCTTTCCTTTTCGTTTTTTCTTTTGCTTTCTCTTTCTTCATTTCTCTTTTTTCCTCTCTTCTTTTCTTTTTTTAAGCAGTGCAAACAGTTGGATTTCGATACGTTTCTCTATTACGAAAAAGAATTTTAAAAAATATACAAGATTTTTTCCTCCATCCTACACTTGACTGTATTCATTTAAGCAGACGACAATTTTTCAAAATGGCTTCCCAGCAGAATGGAGTCAGTTTTTGTTTTTCTTTTTTTATTTTTTTCGGCTCCGTCGTTTTTCACGACGCAAAAGCACGTTTCTGTATTTGCAGAAGCAGGATGATGAGTTATTAGATATTTTGCAAATTGTTTGTTCAAACATTTCATCATCTTTCGGCTTATTCATATTGGGGGCTTCAGTGCAACTGATCTTTGGACCAAACGAAGCCATCCTTCAAATGAGGCCTTACAGAGAAAAACTCGATAGTTTTGTTTTATTGCATTTTCTGCTGCAATTGAAATTTCATTTGAAGTAGCAGTACAAGATAAATCTAAATTCTAACCATGAAATTTGCATTGATTTGTTTTACGAGCATCAGAAACTGAACAGGCTTTCGGCTGGTATTTACGACTTGTGATTTCAATGGCGAAAATAATAGGTATGGAGAGGGTGTCCAAAAGTTTCATGAAGAGCTATTTGCTCATTGCATTTCTACTAATATTATAAAAAAACAAATCTCACTAAATGTTGGAGAGACCCTAGGCTTTTAAAAGTTTTTCACAGTACAAAATGTTAGAGGAAGGGACCCCACAAGGAGCCAAACCCATGAGCCCTCCAAATCTCCAGCCGCGCCCTTGCTCATCGCATTAACCGATTCGTTAGTGTGCTAACTTCCACTTTATCCACTTACATCTACCTCAGCTCCTTGAATCTTTATTACTAATGCTTTTTATGTAAGGCGTAATTTTATTACCAGTGCTCTTTATGTAAGGCGTAACCGAAACTGCTGCTGATAAATTTATGCCTTCCCCGTCCTTATGTTAGCTTTGTATTTTGTTGTTAAATGAACGATAATTTCTTTGTCGACAATTTTGGATTAATTTTTCCAATTAACAATTTGTAGATAAAAAGAACAGTAGATAATACTCGACTATATGATACATCATGTTTAACCTTGGTATTTCTGAAACCTTTACTTAATTATTCTACATTCTATATGGAATATATACGAATGAACTAATGTGACAAAGTCGTCACTTACATATATGTTGGTATAGAATGCCAATTACGGCACCAAACAAAACTTCTTGTAACACATATACCAAAATTAGAACAAGGCATGATATCGTTTATTACAAATGCTCTTTAATTAAGGCGTAACCGAAACTGCTGTTGATGAATTTATGCTTCCTCCATCTTTATGTTAGCTTTGTGGATAAATGAAGGATTATTTCTTTGTCGAAAATTTTTGATTAATCAACATTATTTTGTATCTGGCTACATTCATGCTTACTTAAAATTTTTACTACCATCCTCAAAAGAGAGGGAAATCAAGTGAAGAATCACTCTGGGAGAACAAGCCTTCGGCATAGCAAGCTCAACCTTCAAAAACTAGACGATCCCAATGATCTTAAAGAGAAGACTATACAACCAATGCACTTATGGAGCTGAAACATGGAATCTAAGCAAGAGCCAGACCTACAAACCGAGACAGACCTACTAACTGAGAAACATGCAACGTGCGCATGAGAGAATCCTGCTCAACCTTACATGGGGAGATCACAAGACAGCACAGTATATAAGGAAAAAAACGGGAGTTCGAGACATCATAAAAAACTATTAGAAAGCTCAAATGGCAATGGGCAGGCCATGTTGCAAGAATGAAAGACAACCGATTGACATCACAACATCTCACAACATGGATCCCCAGAGATCACATGCGAAACAAAGGCCGACAGAACACGAGATGAAGAGATGAACTAGACAGATTCAGGAAATACTGGCTCTGCGACGCCCATGATAGAGAAGTGTATTGAATCCTGGGGAAGGTCTATGCCCAACGACAGACGTTAAAAGACTGATGATGATGATGATGATGATGATGATGATGATTCAGAAAGTGTCGATCTATTTTTATTGCCAAACCCTGAAGCGATCAGAGGAATAATCACCGAATTTTCTGTGGTTACAAATAGGACTGGGTCTTAGAGCAGGTTATAAGCTAGTTATTTAAAAAAAAAATTTTCTCCCCAAATCTTTGTTGAATCGAGCTCTTTTTTTTGTGTTCAGCAACTTAGTCCAAAATTTACTATCTGACTCTAATTCGCCAAATGCAATTGATAATGCCAGTGACCAAACGGTTAGCACACAGAAACTCGGTTGAAACTGAGACTGGCACTTACAACCTCGGGAAGGGTATCCTCTCTCCTCCCACCAGCCAAAGGTACAATAGCGTATGACAAAATGAGCGACAACAGATGGCTTAAGCCGTAGTCAGCGTAAGGGGACAACCTTACCTTACTTGGCTAAATCAGATACTATCTGATTCCCAACTTCATATTCCATCAGTATTTTGACAGCGATTTACTCCGCCCGTTAATTTGATTCACCAAATGTTTGACCAACTTTTCTAGCGAAACTCAAAGATAGCTGCAGTCATGGCCATATTTTTTCTTGCAGACATACCCTGGAAAATAAAAAAAATCATTTGCGGGTCAGCAATATATAAGGAAGAAAATGGGAGTTTAATACATCATAGAATCTAATAGAAAACTTGTATTGCAATGGGCAGGCCATGTTACAAGAATGAAGACAATCAACGGACAACACGACTCACAACATGGATCCCCTGAGATCACATGCGAAACCGAGGCCGGCAGAATATAAGATGGAGAGACGAACTAGACTAATTTAGAAAATATTAGTCCTACGACGCCTACAATAAAGAAATGTGGCGAATCCTGGGGAAAGTCTATGTTCAACGACGGACGATAAAAGACTGATGATGATGATGATGATGATATACGAGTTTTTGGAGCCTATACTGTTACTTGGAAATGGAATATTTAGAAAGATCTAACCACTTTCAGCCATTCAAAATAGCAGATTCAGAATGGACGTCCAAGAAAACCAAGAAACCGTGTTATTCCAAGGATTTCATATATATATATCTGCATATCATTCTATTAGTCACCCCGATTGGCAAATTTTCTTCTGATGTAAATTTCCTTGCGGTGGTCATGACATATAGTTCCAGCAACCACCGACTGAAAGGGAAAATTCCTCCGATATATGACACCAACAGATTTTCCAATCTATTTGAAATATGATTATTTTTCATGCTCTGAATTTCTAATATTCTACATTTACAGATATATCTTATAACTGTCACTTCAAGTGTGAAGTATTTAATCCATTTTCCTCATCGCTAATTCACATGCTCATAACGAATATGTAGATTATGTTTCTTTTTAGCCCTGCCAACGAAGTTTGAAGAGATATATGGAACCATTCGTTTCCGTCTGTCCCAGATAATATCTCCAAAAGTTTGAATTCATTTGAAGCCGGGGATTCGAGGAAATAGCACGACTTTTTTCGAATCTATCAAAAAAAAAAATTAGTTTGTCGCACAATAGAAACTGTCATATGACCAACATTTTTATGGTAACATGCCGTGTTGGGGATAATCAATGAAAAAATCGGAAAAAAGGGTGATCAATGAATAATTTACATCTCTCACCTTCCGGTGAGTAGTGATCGCTAAAAAAGTCTGAATTTTCAGAAAGCAATGTCGCTGGATTCAAACTAAAGGATAAATTTAGCATAAACTTGCATCGCAAATTGAACCCCTCTCCTCAAAAAAATTCTTAGGATTAAATGTTGAAAATTTCAATCCTCTAGTTCCATTGGTTCCACGTGTGTGTGCAATACATAGCCAGTCAGCCAAACCAACTTGAAAACTGAAGAAACCTACTTTGACAGTTTCAGTTGACGGCTTCTAATAAGCCTTGAAAAGGATGAGCTCCACCAAGCTACGTTTGCCCCAGAGACATCACATGAGGATGACAACCATTTGCATCCCAGAACGAATGGGCAGGAACTTGAGCAACGCCCGTAGAGAGTCTCAGATCAGAGAGGAATGGAGAAAGATGATTGCCAAGTCAATTGTGGCTTCTCCGCGGTCGGCCAGACTAAGTGATTAAATGAAAATGAAATTTTAAAAATTCAGACACTCATCACGAAGATGCAGATTATTTTTCTATTTACCTTTGCCAACGGAGTTGGAAGAGGCGGGGCTGGTCTTACGAGGTGAGGGGCTCATTTGGAAACATTTTTGTGGGGCCCCTGGTCAGCAGTCAAGATCTGTAGATTCTTTAAGATATGAATAAGTTTTTTTTTTTTTATTTCTATGGTACACTGGAAAGCCATCGAAATGTGCACCTGAAAATTTCATAGAAATAATCTACTACGCTCGTCAGTAATCGATTAACAAAAAAAAAATCGAAGTATGAACAGATTAGACAAACATTGTTGAATCTTCAAGAAATCAGAAGAAAATTGATATTGTTGCTATTCTCCATAAATTATTTTGTTCATCTGCAATATGGTGAATTTTACAAGACCAGAATATACCCAAATGCACCCCTGGGCGTGTGGCTCAAATTGGAGTAATTTGTCCAATCATCTTAAAGCTGCCCCCGTGAAAAAGTATATATATTCATCTATGTCTGTCTGTTTGTCCACACAATAGCTCTAAAGGTTCTCAATGAATTTCAATGACATTTTATGGAATGGTAAACCATCAGCCAAGGAAGAATTGATTGAATTTTGGGGCAGATTCAAATTTTTTTTTTCATAGTCGATTCCCCTGCCAAGTCTTTATATGTTTGTCCACACGATATCTCTAAAAGTTCTCAGTGAATTTCAGTAAACATTTCTTGAAGGGTATGCAATAAGCTATGGGAGAATTGATTAAATGCTTGAGCAGATCCAGGGATATCATATCGATGGATAAATATTTTTAATTCTTTCCTCATACATTTATGTATTCACGCAATTTTGGCCACTTATGTCTGTATGTTTGCCCACACAATATTTACAAAAGTTCTCAATGATTTCCAATGACTTCTGTGGAAGAGTGAACCATGAACTGAAGGAGAATTGATTAAATTTTGGGATGGATCCAGGAATGATTTTTCTTACAGTTACCTCTCCTACATCATAACTATTTACGGACTGATATTCATTGAGTTTTCAGAGTCATTGGTAGAGGTATGCACTCTTTGACTGCTTTGTAGTTTCAAAATCCAAGAATCAAACCCTTTCTTCCCCTCGTTATCAATCTAGATGCTTATTGTGCTTTTTTTCCATCTACGAGAAAAAATCAACAGATCGTAGAATGGGGAAAATTTAATGTTAGGACCAATTTTCAAAGTGGCCAACAGCGTTTGTAAGGAATTAAGTGACTCGAAGAGAGAGAGAGAGAGAGAGAGAGAGAGAGAGAGAGAGAGAGAGAGAGTGATTAAAGAGAGATAGACGGGTTTTTTTTCCAAATCGGTTGGTAAAGACAGAAAGATGAAGATATTGGATAAAGGAAGGAAAATATATTTTCTTTTTTACGTCAGACTACGTCATATCATTCATTTTAAAATCCACTTTCGAGATAAAAAGCGAACAAGAGAGAGAGAGAGAGAGAGAGAGAGAGAGAGAGGGGGAGAGAGAGAGAGAGACTATTCAATGTTTATATACTCTCCATATATATATATTTATGACTACTATTGTATTCGTATATATCTATAACTACTATGATGATTTTTATACGATCGGTATTTTTGTTTCGACGTCTTAACTGGGATTAGCTTGAAAACTCAGTTGGAAGCTATCAGTTTTACTAGAGACACAGATATAGACAAATGCTGTACAAAAAATGTGTATACAATGTCGCAGTTTTTGAACAGTCGGTTCTTTTTCTAGTTCTATCCAACGGTTCCGACGCCATGATGAGGATGACATATCCGCCCTGGCCACCGACGCCATTTTAGTCGCCCTGAGCCATTCATTTGCGGATTTAATAGCATCATTAAATTTTCGCCTTTCAGCAAGACTTCGTTAAAAGCCAAAATAAAAGGAGAAAAAGGTGAAACTCGCAAAAGACGAGAAAATCTTGCCTTCTCGAAAATCATTGTTTGTAGCGATCAAAAGGTTTTTCTCGCTCGTCGCCCAAGATTTACAGTCTTACAGGGGCTAACAGGCTCCAACTACCCTGTTATTTTCCTTGTAGCCGAGAGAAAAACTGGGTTCATCACGTTTGTTCACAAGGGCATTAACGTGAAGTTCACTGTTTCCATTTTCTATGCTGCTAACTGTCGGGCCGCGTGCACCTTCTTTGAATGAAACCGCATTCTCTGCATTCTTTTTTCGGTGTTCGTGTCTTTGCAAGCCATTCGTGTAACTATTTTCCTGTTTAAATACCAACATATTCTTCGACAGTTTAAACAAAAACGGTTTTGAGTTTATCGTAAATATAATGTACGTATTGTGTGTGCCTTGTAAGAGACACCCCTCAATGGAGTACATACGGCCGGGGACAAAATCTCGATTTGTAACGAATGCGTCAACTAAGTTTCAAATCTCGTCGAAACCAAGACTATGATCCTCACAATTTTGTGTGTCCACTCCCTTGACAGGATGGATGTCAACCGAAAGGATACTTCTATCCTAATTACACAGCTCAAAGTGTACTCAATTAGCTACCGGGTGCACAAGGAGGTTTCCCTTATAGAAACCTTTTCCACACTCTTCGCCCATACGAATTGAACCCAGGACCTTCTGCAGGTGGGACAGAACGTGCTAACCATTATACTATGCGAGAGGATATATATTGCAAGCATACAAACTCAAAAACCCAGAAAGATTGGTAGGAAAAATATCTTCTTCGTATCATCAGTTAACTATGAGGTCTGTCGAGAAAATAACCGATAATTTCATATTAACGAAATCATAGCCTAACAAGGACAATGGCGTCTTAGTGCTCTTCAATGCAATCTCTTGATGACCTTATTCAAACGACTCCCTCTACGTCTCAAAACAATCTCTCTCGGGATCACCTTTAGCTGGCTCATTTTCACCTCAGTCGTGTCTGCGATTTGAAACCCCCACCTTTCAACAACGAGAAGCCACGAGTGGCAGTGAGCCAAACCTGTATTGCCGACTGAGTAACTCGACCTTTGATACTACAACAAGACGCCTTATTTCAGCAACCTTCTTGTCGGTCTGTCTAGGATTCTTTTTGGAGCTATACTGCAAAATCAGGCCGCCAATCTTGTCACTCTTGGGGTACGGAACACCAAGAGATCTGGTTACCACACTGCCCTAGATGGGGCAGCAGGTTTTGCGCAAACTCGGCCCCAGAGACTCTGTCGACTTTGCCAAATGGTAAAGAAAGGGGCTCGACCCTCAAACTGGGAAGAATGCAACGTGCACAAGAATCATGCCTAAAATCACACGGAGAGATCGTAAGACAGCACAGTATACCAGAAGAAAAACAGGAGTCAGAGATATCAGAAAATGTTTTAGAAAACTCAAATGGCAAGAAAGTCAGACCACTGCTAGACATCATGACTTACAACGTGGATCCTCAGAGATCACATGCAAAATTGTGGCCGATCACTTCAGAGATTATTGGCTCCGCGACGCCCATGATACAGACGTTGGAAGGATTTGAGGAAGGTTTATGTCTATGACAGACTCTAAAATGCTGCCGCTGATGATGAAAGGTTGGACTATCAAGAATAAGAAGAAGATAAAGAAGAAATGAAAAAGATGATGAAGTTAAATCGAAACGTTCCGATAAAATCTCACGTCTAATATTGTCTCTAAGTATTCAGTTGTTCTTGTACCGATTACTGTCGCTGACTGACATACCGAAATGTTTGTTACGTCCCTGGCTCAACGTTTCTAATTTAGATTTTTTACGTATACACATCTGGAGAATCTAGGTGTTCCTGGGCGTTTTAAGATATTTCTTTTTTACTTCATTCGACTTAATTTTCAATGTAAACTTGAAAAAAAAAAGTTGCAAAAGGTAACACTGTCCTTGATAGATCTTCACATACGAAATGAGCTAACGCATCTATGGTCTTACTTTCAGGCTTATTTACTATTTGTTTATAGTGGCAAGTACTATTTATGGTCAGGTTGATAATCGGTATTTTTCATTTGAAACCATAAAGTTATCACGGAATATTTGATTGCAGGTCTCCTGTAAATATAAAAGCACGAATTTTGTTTTTCGAAACAGTCAGCTAAAACTGTCACCAAGATTGTCAAAACAGGTTTCTTCAGTTTTCAATTTGGTTTGGCTGGCTGACCATGTGTCATGTATACAGGCTGCACCAATGGGGTTAGGAAGCTGAAGATTTAAACATTCACTCATGTCCACAAAAAAACAAAAGATTTGAATTTGTTTTTTGAAAATTCCCACTATAGATATGTTTTCCAGGGTTGGTGAGGTCAATGTGCAATGTAATTTTATGCTAAATTGATCCCTAAGTTTGTGTCCGGTAGCATTCACGCTTTTTTTTTTAGATTTTTCATTCAGACCTTCTTAGTTATCACAGCCCAACAAAAGGCAAGAGAAGTAACATATTCATTGATGACCCCGTTTTTCATTTAAAAAAAAAATTTATCCCCCTCAACATAGCATGTTGCCAAAAGACATTGGTCATTGGTTCTATTGAGTGTTTAACCAGACCGGTTTCTTTTTTTCCTAAAATAATAATTTTTTAAAATAATCCACGTAGATATAATCCAAACAATTGATTGATTAATTCATTTCTTGTCACTCACAGCCAGGTCAGTGAGACTGCTCTCTACATGACCCCCAGCTACTTACGGGACCAGGTATCCTCCGGACGGTCACTCATCTTGGCGCTGATCAACGTTCCCTCTAATTTTTAGAAATAAGCGTATGCGAAATCTTTTTTTCCTTTCCTGTATCGAAAAGATAAATGATGTGCACACTTGAATTCAAATTTGTGGATCAATATCTATCTATCTACAGAAATCGAAACCTTTTGTGTGAAATTTAAATTCCCCAGGGCGTTGGTTTTAAAATATGTGCGTGCGCACAGCTCAGAAAGGGTGATGGTACCGACCAGTTTCCGCGTTGCTTAACCTCAGTGATCATACAAGAACTTATGTGTACAATACAACACAATTTGGCCGTAACGCATTGAGACAATTGATTTATGAATTGATTATTCATGTTTACAATGTACTAGTCTGTGGTTTTGCAAACATCTCCATTGTTTAAAGAATAAAAATGCTTGTGTTTACCGTAATTCATCCGTACAAAAGCAATGATCATTTGTTAAAGAAATGCATACATCAAATAAAATTGTTTTTTTCTTTCGAAAGAATGACGATAGTTGTCCCAACTATAAATGATTTCTCAGTCCAACCAGAAACATCTAAACAGCACTCAGAGAGCATATAACTCCACCAATGCCATCGTCAATAAAATCCGAATCAAAATCATTTGCAAAAAATTATGATGCAGGGGAGGTAAGTGTGGAAATATTTTGGATCGGGACATAAATTCAATCAATTCTACATCGACAAAACATCATCAGTATCATTTGATAACTTTTGAGATATTGTAATGACTAACATCCCAGAAAACTTCATTAAAATTCATTGAGAACTTTTGGGGATACTGTCTAGAGTGGATATATAATTACAGTGGTAGGTAACAGTAAAGATTCATGGATCTGCTCCAAATATATTGCCCGCCTTTCAAGAAAAATGTCACTGATAATTTTTGAGATATCGTGTGGAGAAATAGACAGACTCGAGTGAATACATATAACCCTCTCAAGTTCGTTGGCAGAAGTGAGGTGGATGAATTGATTTTCATTCAAATGAATGGCGATGGCTGCCAAATTTATAAATTGTTTTCCAGCTCAACCGAAAACAATGGCGTAGAATGAAAGAAATTCCAAGCAACAAGTCTTTTTTTTTGATATTGCCTATAACTTCGAGAAGAGTGATTAACATACCAACTTTTTTCAGACAATTTAATCATGACATTCCGGCCAATTCATTTGTACGAACCTCTTCAGATGTAAAATGTAATATTTGCTGAGAAAGAGTCTTTTCTATCGACCTTTTCTTCCGATGGTTCAATTTTTTTTTTGAAGAGTCTTTTCTTTCGATGGTCGTGACAACAAATTGAAAGGAGATTTCTGAGTGCCCGTAAAAAATCTAGTGAGTTTTTGATGTCTCTTTTGCAAAATCAGAAGTACTGGTAGCCAAACAGTTAAGGGTATTGAAAATGAGATCGGCGAGCCGAGTTCAAACCATAGTTGAGACAATCTGCTTTCACTTCGCTCTTTTACTTTAGGGAAAAGCATGAATTCATATCTTCTCACTTCCACCCCCAACAGCTATGGGTAAAACTGTAAAACTTGGATAGTCCAATCCTGCAAGAGGCTGGGAACCGATCGATCCGGAAACTATCCGATTCCAGCGTAGGAAACGTGTTCCGGCAATCTATAGAGGAGAAAGGGCTCTGGCGAAGCAAGCTTCGATTGGGCATAGCAAGCCGGATGTGGATTATGATAAACGCTAGCACGAAATAATCACGTAACACTCTCGATAGTAAAAGTGAATGGATGTCTGTTTTTTTTTTTGTTTTTTTTTTGTTTTTTGGCTGGGGGTTCTCCCGTGAAATTGACACGATGGAAGAACCCCCCCACCCCCCCAAAAACCTACGATAAATATATCCTCTTTTCTTCATTTCGGTTGCCACAAAAGAACGAGCATGTTTGCAATGTAACAAAGGTGGCCGAACATGCTTCATGTACGTGTCGATGAACTTCACATATTTTAGAAGGGCAAGAAAAATGTGCTTACAATCTACTTCTTTCTATTTCTACATACTTTTACCGTATATCTGTCTCAGTCCATTGTTCTCCCTTCAATGTATATCATGGTCTACCAATGTAAATCAACTACATACAATTTTAAGCATATTCATATCAAGTCTCCCCGAGCAATCCTATTTTCTGGCGTTTTATGCCTAAGCTTTTTTCATGCAAATAAACGACAGCACACCCTAGAGCTGTAAATGGTAGCTAGAGAATTTTGCCTAAAATCATGCAACGACTGTTTTGTACATAAGCAGAGAGAGAGAGAGAGAGAGAGAGAGAGAGAGAGAGAGAGAGAGAGGGGGGGACAGCAAAGTTGGTTTGGAAGGCATTGACGGAGGCATAATGCTTGAGGTCCACAGCTGTACCCTCTACCAGAGGTATTAATATACTATTTTATTATTAATTTGAAAGATATCACGCTGTGTGTGTGTGTGTGTGTGTGTGTGTTTGTGTATTTGTGTATCACACTTTGAAAAGCATCTTAACATGGGTACAGTCCAATAAGATTTGGCATGTGTACCCAATAGACACAGGGAAACGTTGTACATTAAACAGTTTTCTTCGAGAAAACACCTCTTTCAAAAGATTTACTGGTGGATTGGGGTTCTATTTACACTGTTGATAAAATACGATGGGGTAATTTTCATCAACTATAAAGATAGTAAAATCTAGGCATCCAGTCTTGCATCAGATGCACATTGTAATTTGGATCCCAGCTGTAGAGCCAATCCGATCAATTTCACTTGCATACAAACGTAGGAAAATATTAACCCTATAAGCTTTTTTCCACCCAATTTCTTTCAGAAAACTCAAGACCTAGAGACAGTTTCTAAATTAGTTTTAATCTATTCCACATGTTTTCTGAGAGTTTCATATTTTCAGATTAGAAAAAAAAGGTTCAAAAGCTTGCAAGTTATTCTTTTATGCTCGACGCTCATTTCTAAAACGTTGAGATTTCTTAGATCTAATACATATTTATGAATATCGACAAGTTTATTTTATGATTGAAGTCTAAAAGGCAGAGTAAAAACTGCGTAAGTCTGATGTAATCATGTAACATTTTCTTTTTTTCCAATGATATTCATTATGCGACTTGTTTCGCTCATAAAATATAAGGTAAGCTTTGGAATTTTATCTGTTTAAGATGCTGTATAGATTTTTATATTGAAATTGAAATACACGTACGTTTTTGTGTGTTTTGGGATATTTCCGTGTGAACTTTTGTACTCATTAGCAATAAATATTGACAGCTCCAGTCGGGACACGCGAGTGGTTTTATTCGTTTCTTTCTCTTTTTTTTTCTTTTAATTTTCTTTCTTCTCGTCTTATTCATATATTCATTAAAACACGTTACACGGTGTCTCTGTTTTCATTTTTGTTTCAAACCGCTTTCGTAGAATTTTAAATTTGTTGCTGAGTTGAACTTTTCTGGTCAAAATTTGTTTCGTAACATTTTTCTAAAAAGTTTTATTCATAATTTTTTTAATGTTTCTGATTTAATTAAAGTTTTTCAAAATTCAATATTTTTAAAAATAATTTTCGGGAAAATGCAAATGAAATGTTATAAAATTTGGATATATTAATTCATGTGACAAAATTATTCTTGATACTGTTTTTCTTCATCACGATATCAGTCGAGATATTTTTTCAAGGGAATAATATTGAAATAAAATATGAAATAAATGATTGAGTGAATTCGATCAAAGAAAGTCTCAACAACCATTATATGAGTCAGTATTCAGATAAGCGAATATTTTCATTCGCTAAAGCAGGGATTCTCTAAATAATGAATTAAGTAGTCGTACTTTGTACAACAGCATCGAAAGTTGTATTATCCATCTCAAGGGAATCTTCATAAAAGAAAATGACAAGATTATACCATAAATGCCGATATTTGTTATATCGAAGTGATCGAAATCGTTATAAAAATATATTTTCCTCTACAGAATGGACTGCTTTACCTGATTCTGACCGTAGTTACAACGAAACACTCTGGTTTTTGAGGAAAGTAACTTAAAAAAAAACAACACATCTTGACCAGAAACGTTTAAGACAATAACGACATGCAAAATAAATCAGAATTCAAGGGGAAAAATAGATGAAAATGGAGACAATATGCGTATGATGCATACTAGACCCGTATCTTTCTTTATGTTTTCCAATAATTTTGAAATTTTGATACTGTAACATTTTCCTCTGTTTTTATGCAAATTTAAGTGAGTGACTAGAATGGGGTTCCAATTCACAATGTGTGTCTGATGCAAAACTGGACCCGTGTTGAATTTTGAAATCTCATTCCTATTAGCTACGAGCTATTTTTTGGTGCTGGAAGCTACAGAGGTGTGAGTGTGTGTGTGTGTGTGTGTGTGTGTGTGTAAAAATGTCCTCCCCTTCTTTTTCACTGGCTGC